>VWZW01005257.1:0-59802 GCA_013397115.1 Edolisoma coerulescens | reverse complement strand
TTTTTTTGTGTGTGTGTGTGTCCATTCTTCACAAAATTGAGTACATAAAATTTGTGTTTCCTGGAAGATATCATACTGTTTCATGAATTATTGAAGGTCCTTATATATGATGAAAATATTGATGAAATGTTGCTGTCCACCTGCAGATATGGACTGCTTAAGCCACAAGAGACGGGTTAGAAAGCTTCCAGACTTAAAGGCAATTAAGTCATGGACAACTTGTTGCAGAGAAAGAGAACCAAAATGCCCCTTCTTCTACAAACCCATAAAACTCCACTTACAAATGCTATGGTACACATCTCTACAGATTGATTGATACAAATTTGATTGACAGTCTTTATTAACTTCTGATGGGAAACGTCAGTGATTCTGGGGGCAGAAGAGATTAGGGGAGGTGAGGCAAGGTAAGGGAAGACATAAAGAGGCAAGATGAAGTGGAGCAAGGCAGCAAAAAAAGGAAAGGAGAGATGCAGTTGCTCACACTGAGAAATAAAAAACAGAGATTAGCAATATTTTGCTGATTGAAAAACATGAACAAAAAATGATGAATAAAATGATTTTTTTTTTTAGTGTTCCATAGGTTTCCTTTGGGATTTCAATAATACATTTTATATTGTAATATTTCTAGAATTTATACTGTGTCATCAAACCTTAAAGAAAATAAGGGTTTAAAGTTGTATTCAACACTCTTAGAAGTAGATGTCATTGACTAAGGAATTCACAGTTCATGCATTTTTAATTTATTTTTCTCCAAAATAAGGCTTGGTTGTGATTTGATTTAGCTTTTCATACATCTGACAATGATTTATTTCCCACTGATAGGCAGTGCTCACAATCAAAAGCATAAATTAATGTGTAAATGTCTATTGGACTATGTGTTTTCAGGAAAGTTACCCATTTCTCCGCACTGAGTTGGAGCTTGTGATTGATTTGATGAAAGCTATTTGACATAGAGGTTTTGTGTTATTATATTTATGTTATTTTAGTACTCACAGAAGTATTTTTTACAAATACTAACTGCATTTAGTTATCGTACTCTTTCAGAAGTTTTGTCTAACAGTAGAAAGTGTGTTAATTTGCTAGTCTATAAATAAGCAAAAACTGAAAGACACTGTGGTCTAGTAAACCCAGAAGTATAAAGAGAGCTGAAATATTAAATTGCTTATTCAAAAGCAACACTTTTCTTTAGGAAGCACAATTAAAGAACATTATTTTATAAATCTTTGTTTATAAAGAAAGTGACTACTTTAAAACTCTTTGGGTTAATAAGAGACACAAGAACTAATGAACAGAGATTTCCAACTTTTCTTTGTCACATTAATTATGGGAGTGAGAATACACTAGTTTTCTTCGGTAAAAAGCTGATTGATATAGTTTTAGGTAGAAACATGCAGATACAAGATTAGAGGACAAAGCAGACCAAATAGGGCAAGTTGAGCATTTTAAAAGCAAGCCTAAGCTTTTCTGAGCTCCAGATCTGATCAAATGTTTCTTACAGTCTTATAGTGTCAGCATTTTACGAAATTCAAGATAAATCCAGTACTCAAACTGGCCCATATTAATCACTGCCTAAGCAAAATAGCAAATGCCAGTATTTCATTTCAGAAAATGCGTATGAATTATTCACTGATAAAATTTTGTCCTTCTTAAAGGCTAATATTTTAACTTTCTTTAATACTTATGCTCACAACTGTATTAAATGGCAGCTTCTCTTACGACAAAAATGCAAAAGAATTTTGTACAATTATTGCAGTTAACATATACAACAAAAGTTTTAAATCCACTAGCAAGACCAATAGATATTACTCATCTGTCCTGCAAATATTATAGAAAAGTGACTTTTTTTTCACTAATTATAGTAAGGAAAAGACTTTAATATACAACATCTTTTCTGAAGGAACCACATGACCACCCACGCCAGTGATCATGCTTGAAGCTACCAAAACAATTTTTGTGCAAATTTTTCCAGTTTACAGAGTAGAAGTTCAAACCTTGCTGTTGTTAATTCTACATTCTGCATAAACAAAAACCATCTCAAACTTTTAAGAATTTAAAACTAATTTTTGACTTTTATTTTAATGAATAAAAGTATCCATGAAATTGGTTGCATTATACATGTACACACATACACATATGCATACAGAGAAATATAAACATATATATAGATATGTCTCCCCAACAATGCAATCTATTTTAATGAGGGCCAGCTTCAATAAAGAAATTCGATAAGTTGTTAGGTTTTAGTTCCAAAATGGAAATAAAAAATTGAAGGCACTCTTTTGGATCTTTCTTGCTTGACTAGTCACAGATCTTTGGGTTACCTCTTTCCTAATGAAGGTAAGCTTCAATTTAAGAGATATATAACTCATGTGAAAGCCAAGATCAAAGAACCAAATGGAGACATTTTTAATGTCTAATGAGGGCTTTGTCAGATTCCTTCTTAAAACTTTCCAGCAAGAAAGGCAGAAAGAAGGACCAGTCAAGTATACTAAGAGAATCATTAAGTTTCATCAGAAATGTTTTCAAAATTTACCAGATGCTTATGTCCACATTTTATAACTAATTCAGTCCTTAGTTCAGTGGTTGAAATTATTGTTCTAAATAGGGTCTTCCTCATCTGAAGCCTTCGTCTCCAAACAGCGAGGGAGATAAAGAGAATTGCTGCAAAGAGAAACATGACCAACATGAGAAACACCACCCCCCCCCAAATCCCCATCCTAGTGTTATAACAATTGGATTTTAGATGTTTTGTCTACCAAGCTGTCTGTGATTTAAAGTGATAGCAAGGCATGGAGATGCAGAATTAGGTAATCAAGGGCCTTTGTCAGCGCCTAGAAAAACAGATTATAATCTTCTGCTCTCTATGTCCATATCTTGTGTGTTGCTAATTCTGCTGTCATTTTTATTCACCTATTACATATTGCATACACCTATGGGGTTGCATAAATAATTATTAAGATACCAAATGTATTGATTTTGTCAGAGTGGCAGTAATTTTCTATTTTACTGATTGAATTGCCAGTAGCGTTTGCCATTAGATAATGGTAGCCACTCTGTATCATCAAGCATTGGAGCAAGCTGCCCAGGGAATTAGTGGAACCATCATCCCTAGAAGTGTTTAAAAAATCTGTGGAAGTGGCACCTGGGGACCTGGTTTAGTGGCAAACATGTGGCAGTGCTAGGTTAATGGTTGGACTTGATCATAGAGGTCTTTTCTAACCTTAACAATTCTATGTTTCTATAAAAGAAGTCTTTAAAACCATTTAAAATTTGCACATCTCACAGTAGCAGATAGGGAGGTCATATTTGGAAAACTAATTTGTGGGAGGGCTATATACTGAAAATGTAGTGCTGAGAAACAAAAAAAACTTGACTCTTTTCCCAGAGCTATAAAGGAGGCTGCTATCACCTAAAGCTGCTTCAGTCCTGCCTGCCTGCTTGCCATCTCAGCAGTCCCCTCTCTGTAGTAGCCCTCTGTGGTCTTCTCCTCTCTCTTATGAGCTACCTCCTCAAGGGGCAGCTGGTCTCTGGTCTTTAGTAGAAACACCTGGTTCAGAACAGCTGTAACTCATCAAGGTCAAGACTGCCTACAGCCCTTTCTTGTTCTCCTACAATGTAGAAGTCAGGTAAATGAACTGCACAAAATGTTAAAGAAACAAGTTCTGTAGGTATATGGTAACTTCATTCTTAATCCCCTAGAGATACATTACTAATTTGCCAGCTGTAGTGTTTATCTTCTTTGCTGAAGTTCTCCTCTTTGTGACATGGTAGAAAGATATGAATATAAAAAGAAGTCACATGCCTCTAATTTATATTGTTCTGAAAGCTTTCTGCCAAGGAAACAGTAAGCTTTCAGAACAAAAAGAAGCATGATGTGGAGACTAGAAAAGATTTCACTAGATCCCATTTTTTTTTTCTGCATTGCTGAAGTGCATTTTTCCAGTACATGTTTTGAAAGATTTTCTTAATCTTTTTTTGCTTAGAATTCAAATATTGTCCTTTGGGAGAATAAAATATTTATTTGTTTATGTGTTTACGGTATTACCTGGTATACAGTGATACAATACCTCAGAGTGGTCCAAAGATGCACCAAGAGTTTTAGTCTTGGCATTAAGAAACTTTTCTTTACCAAGGGGGCTGAACACTTGAACAGGTTTCCTACAAGTGTGGTCGGTGACCCAAACCTATCAGTGGCTTAGAGCCATTTGGATAATGATTTTAATAAGATGCTTTTAATTTTTATCAGCCCCAAATTGGTCATGTAGTTGGATCATTGTAGGTCCCTCCCAACTGAAATATTCTATTCTATTAAATTACATTTGGGTTTTGTATTTATTTAATTTACAAAATCACTCTTAATATTCTTATTTATATTTTGTAAATTGTTATTATCTCCTGGTGTGGGTGGACATGGTACTTAACTGAGTCTGGAAGTGTGAAACTATGCATTAAAAAGTACAGTGAATTATGATTAATTTCTCTGTTCCAATACACTAGAAACTGTTTCTTTCCATGCTAGTACCTCTTCTGGCACATGTAAGGCACAAAATGTTCTGCTGTAATTTTATAACTCCAATATAATTGCAGAGTGGGAGAAAAATATGCCATATGTGGTAATTTGATGCTAGAGGTTGTGGTAGGTTAATGCACCTTGATTAAAGCAATGAAATATATTCAGAGAAAAATAAGGAAGAGTCATCCTCCTGAAATTATGTCACAAGATTTACAAATGATTTATTCAGATTTGCAATATTAGAAGAACCAGTTTATATTTATTAACAGCTTATTGTGGTCTCCACACTGTTCTTTTTGTATGAAATAGTATTTTACATAGTAAATGCATTTGTGTGACTCACACATACGTACAGATTAGCACAAGTGTAAGAATGAGAATTTGTTCCTGATATTAGAATAAGAACACACAGCAGTCTCCTTTCCTATGCCCTAGAATGATGTGGTCCAAGTAGAAACATTCAGTTCCTGAAGTCTACTGTAAAGTCTCTATTAATTTCATTGTGGCAAAAGATTAATTTCACTTCATGCATTCTTTATTGTGCCATTACTCTTAAGGTACCCTTCCATAAAATTTCTGTATTTTTGTCCTCACCTCTTTTATCCTATTTTAGTTACTTTTCCTTTCTTCCATCTGCTTCTATCTGATAGTCATTTTTATATTAATCTAGCCACTGAATCTAGATTATTAAGGGTAGCTTGAAATCTAGTAAGAAAATGTCCAAAATTTTTTAAGACATCAGTAGGAATACAAAGAAGAGCTTAAAAAAGCTTGCGCTCCAGTGTCATTTGCCACTGTTGTGCCTGTTAAGATGTCCTGCTCCCCAGACAAATCACCCTCATGAAATTTCAGTGCAACCGTCCCAGCTACTGATAAAATTCAAGATCTGTATACAGCACTGTGTTTTTCCCACTGTATACACCTCCAGGAGAAAACAATCTGAGAATGCTGCAGCCTGTGCGTTTGGAACCAGAGACAGGAGTGCTGCTCTGGCCTGAAGGAGACGGCATGGAGGAATGTGATAACACTAAAGACTAAATTTATAGTAGTCAAATGACTGCTGGGACTGTTCTCTGGCACTGGTACCTCCTGGCATGGGATTCCAAGCATCTCAAAAGGAGTGACCAGAGTAAATTACCCACTGGAATGATCTTTAGCTCATGGTATCTCCAGAACCATACCTGAAAACTGATCAGATGCACACCAGTTTTTTCAGGACAAAGTGATGTTAGGAACAATGCTAACAATAAAACAGTAGAAATGCTTTCTATGTAAATTAACTGCCAGGGTTTATCATAAAGCTATCTTAAATTACTTTAAATGAATAAAGGCTGTCACTGCAGTAGTGAATCAAAGTAGGAGATGCCAAATGGTGGTGGGCTTGGTAGGGATTTCAAACAAAATAGGAAAACAGTTTTCAGAATCAGTTATGTTCTTATTCATAAACTATTGTGAAATTCACTAAAATCTCTGAATCAGAAGTTACTGGAAATGGGGATCTTCATCCTGTAGCCTATAAATTTTGAGGGGTTTTTTGTATTTTCTCTGATAGACTGAGAAGAAATGCATTTCTGGTTCTTCTCCCAGCTTTTGGTAAAGTAACAATACAAACTAAATGTTGAATAAAAAAATAAATTACATATATCTCTGAAAACAACTCCATCATAGAGGGTATAGTACAATAATGTAAAAACATAGAATGCAGTTCAGCCTGCAATTGAGTTTAATCAGAAAGAGAAAGATTTGTATTGTGTAAATATCCATAATTTTTTGCAGTGGACTCATGCAGCTGTTGTCCATATCATTACTCTGACAATCTCTTTTTCTAATAGCCATGGTTCTACAGACATGTGTTTCGTATTAAGCATTCAATACAGAATTAATTAGATCATTATATTTTGGTTACATGGTTGTGCATTATTCATCCATCTCTTAATACTGTAACCGAAACTTTTCTACTTCCACTTTGACTTTATTGTACACACTTTTACAAAATATTTCTTTTATACAGCCTTTATATCATCCAGATTTATACAAAAATTTTATTTATATTCATTTACCTCACTGAAAGTCAGTGCCTGCTGTAGTATTTCTTGAACAAATTTTAATGTAAGGGGAAATATGTTGAAAATGTGCACGTATTGGTACATATTTAAATAAAATACAAGCATAAAATATTATTACAATGAAATTAATTCTGAAATCATATATCAGCTCTCATGTAAAAAATAAAAATTATAATTATAAAAAATATTTTTCTTGAAACAATATATTCCTGCAAATGCAGGAAATTCAGTATTAATTTTACTCATAGGGGAAGTAAAGATGGGAACTAAGCAAAGCAATCAGACTACCTAGTTCTACTTCATTGTTGTAGGTCTGCGTTTATGGATAAGGCACTTTAATGCTTGTGAATACAGCGTTTGTCCCCACTTTTCCTTCCATTTTTGGACAGTGGCTGTTGTCTTGTCATCCTGTGCCATCTGCCAGAGAGAAATTCAAATTATAAGCAGATACAATAATTCCCATAAGAAACCTCTTACAATAAAAGGACCATATAAACCGATTGCATAAAATTAGAAAGGATTATCCAAGTGGCATGATATATGACATACAACAAGGGATAAGGTCATTGATCCTTTTAAAACCAGTGACATTTGAGACAGATAATTAAATTTTGAGTGGTTTTGACCTTTATCTAATCTCACTTATATCTTAACCATTACAATAAAGAAAACTGTTGCCTGCAGGTAAGCTGTAAAGTAATGATGAGTTTCAGGAATTGTCTGGTATAGCAGTGGATTTTTATTATTGTTGGAAGGCTAGCATTAGTCTTTGTAATTATAAACATCAGATGTCATTATCAATACTTACAGCCACGCTAAGCTTTTTGTCCCCAGCTGTGCTTTTTATATAGCATACAAGTGAATTTTTATCTGTATAGTGCTTTCAGTATTCACAGTGTTCTTCCATCTGGATTGACACAAAAAATACTAAAAACAGTGATAAAACTAGGTGTTCAAATTAATTATATAGTTTAAAATGTTTATATTAGAGATGTTACTTAATGTCCAGAACTGAAAAAAAAACTAATCGATGTATTTCTTCTGAATTTCTTCTTCCCCTTCTCTTCTTTCAATTATACCTTTATCATGTTTCTTCCTTCTCCATCACCTTTCCTCTACAGCTGATGATGTGCTAAAATTTAGCGTTACCTATCAAAGCAGATATTTGGCTCCAAAAATGCATCTAAACTACTATATAAAGAATGGGGGTGTGCACAACTAAGAACATTTAACAACGTGGATTATTTGAAATATTTTATTCTTAGATCAATTCGGAATTTGCTCGCCTCCTTTTTGGTCTGCTGAACAATAACACTTTCTTCAAAATAAATTTTTAGGGATGGGAATAGTCTTTAGAGACACAGATCTGAGACAATCACTTTTACTCATCTTGGACACAAACCATTGATCTTTTTTCATTTTTACACGTGTACACAACCAGAGATATAACTGCAGCTTGCAGCATGATCACTTCTTATATTTTGCTAATTGATAGTCTCTGTTATCTAGCTGTTACCCATACTAAGCCATAGTTACGTCTTTAGGTATCAGTGACAGACATACTACCTAGTAACCACCAAACCATTTGAAATATTTGACATGGCAGTTTTGCAAAGGAAGCAAGGAAGAAAATTTCTTGGTCCTTCTCAAGAAAACAGGATTGGAACCTCAGCAAAGGCCACCCATTTCTGTCTTCTGAGCACCATAGAAAACTCTATTTTTTGCTTTGTCAAACAAAACAAGGGAATTGATTTGCAACAGTCTTGTTAGAAGAATGCAAGATGATGCAATAGCAGAAAATTAGTAGTTGCTGTATAATTCTCTGCCAAAATCAAGTCTACCAAGGCTTCAAGACATGCTTTTCAGGGGGCTTCTGCATTTTCCCTTGGAAAGACATTAATGATTCTGTGAAATGGAGAGGAGTAGCAAGTAGTGTCATTCAGGAGTCATACTGTGACTGGTACTGTTCCATACCTTTATTAATAACATAGACAGTGGGATTCAGTGAACCCTCAGAAAATCTGCAGACGACATCAAGCTGAATGGTGCGGTTAATATGCTAGATGGAAGGGATGCCATCCAGAAGGACATTGTCCTATCTACATTTCTAGATTTTAGTAAAGTTTTTGACATTGCTTCTCACAGCATTCTCCTGGAGAAACTGGCTGCTCATGGCTTGGACAAGTGTACTCTTCACTGGGTGAAAAACTGGGTAGATGGTTGAACTCAAAATATGGTAGTGAATAGAGTTACATCCAGTTGGCAGTCTATTCCAAGTGGCAACCTCCAAGGCTCACTATTGGGGCCAGTCATGTTTAATAACTTTATCAAGGGCCTGGAAGTGGTGATCAAGTGCACGCTCAGCTTGCAGATGACACCAAGTTGAGTGGGAGTGTTGATTTATTGGAAGGTAGGAAGGTTCTGCAGAGGGATCTGAACAGGCTGGAACAATGGGAAAAGGCCAATGGGAAGAAGTTCAGCAAGGCCAAGTGCCAGGTCCTACAACCGGGTCACAACAACTCCATGCAGTGTTACAGGCTGGGGGGAGACTTGCTGGAAAATTGCACAGTGGAAAAGGAGCTGGGAGTGTTGGTCAGCAGCTGCTTGAACATGAGTGTGCCCAGGTGCTCAAGAAGGCCAATGGCATCCTGGCCTGCATCAGCAATAGTGTGGCCAGCAGGGCCAGGGCAGTGATTGTCTCCCTGTTTTTAGCACTGGGGAGGCCACACCTCAAGTCTTGTGTCCACTTCTGGGTCCCTCATTTCAAGAAAGACACTGAGGTGCTGAAGCATGTCCAAAGAAGGGCAAAGGAGGTGGTGAAGGGTGTAACGAGTAAATCCTGTGAAGAGTGGCTGGGGGAGCTCAGGTTGTTCAGCCTGGAGAAGAGGAGGCTGAGAGGAGACTTTATTGCTGTTTGCAACTACATGAAGTTACCAAGTAATAAGTGACAGGACAAAAGGAAATAGCCTAAAGCTTTGGCAGGGGAAGTTT
The DNA here is from genome assembly GCA_013397115.1 of Edolisoma coerulescens. NCBI lineage: Eukaryota > Metazoa > Chordata > Aves > Passeriformes > Campephagidae > Edolisoma > Edolisoma coerulescens. The sequence goes on along the minus strand of VWZW01005257.1, from coordinate 50,232 downwards.
AGTTTGTATATTAGAAAAATTTTCTTCACAGGAAGGCTCTAAAGCATTGGAACAGGCTGCCCAGGTTCAGTCACCCTGCCTGGAGGCATTTAAAAGATGTGTGAATGTGATGCTTAGGGACATGGTTAAATAGTGAACCTGGACTGCTGGGTTAATGGTTGGACTTAATTTTCTTAAAGATTTTTCAAACCTAAGTGATTGAATGATTCCATGACAGGCTTGAGGAGTGGGTCCAGTCTATATGAGGCTCATAAACTTCAACAAGGTCAAATGCAAAATACTGTCAGAGGGTTTAAACTGCATGATCTTTAAAAGTTCCTTCCAACCCAAACCATTCTATGATTTGGTAATAACTGCTCTTGTTTTTTCCCTGTTCCATGCTTCGTTCTCTGTCTTTTTTATTATTTCTTATTTCTGACAACTTTTATGGCTTTTATTTCATGATCCTCTTCCATCCTAATTTACCAGGTTTGTACCCTTGTGTCAAACGTTTATTTACTTATGCTTTCCTCTGTTCCTCCCGAACATTCTCCTTTTACTAAGCACTTTACTGCAATGGATGTAAATAGACTGAACAGTGAAGACTACTGTTCCAAAACAGATCCTTCACTTTCATGTGAATGTGCAGTTCTTGCTTTGTCAGAAATGGGAGACAAACAAAATTGCTTTCAAACAGCTCTTTTTCAAAGATGTCTCAGTAGGCTTGTTCAGTTTTGTAGTTCATACATCTCTCCGTCAGTGACTGCACACTGCTAAAATTTCTCTACATTTTTATTGTGTGCTTTTTTATCACATAGAATAACTTCAGCCTGAGCATATTCAATATCTATCCTTTCTCTAACTTAATCAATTTGAAATCTTTCTGATATATCTCTCACTTTAATATTCCCTTAAAAAATATGACAGTGAGATTTTATGCCTTGCATACTCACAGCTTCCAAAATGTCTCACTACAACACATAGAAAAGGAAAAAAAAAAAGAAAATTAAACAGGACAAAGCCCTAAACCCAGCCTTTTATTTCATGCTCTCTAGCTGTCATTCTGAGTGCTTTTAAAACATACATCTAGCCAAAGCCTAATGACAAGTACATAATATAATTACGAAAAAAATTCTAGTCCATACCTAAATGGTTATAAAAATGGGTAAAAAAAACCTCAACAAAACAAAAAAAAACCACAACTTCTGTCAAAGAATGGCTATGCCTACTCAAATATTCATAGTTTCCAGACCATACAATTTGTAGTTTATTGCTCAATAAAATTCAACTAAATAGTTTCAGTTGAAATTGTTCCATATGCTTCTATATGTTGAAGTATTTTAAAAAAGAAATCATCAGTGCCTTTTATGTTTCTGAGTTCTAAATATTTTTCAAAGTCAGAAAATACTGAAAGAATGAGGTATCATCCTTCTCAGCACAATGAGAGAAACAACAAATAAATAAAGGAAAAATATTCGGTTTTTAGCTGCTGTAGATAAGTATAATTTTATGGAGTTCAAAGGGACATCTTTTACTGTTGATATTCTAGACTTTAACAGCTAGGGGAGAGATTGGTGTAATCTGCAGCAAGTGATGACAAAACAACTGTCTTGGAATGTGGGAGAGAAAACCCCATGCCTGGAAACATTCAAGATCAGCTTGGACAGGTATCTGAGCAACCTGATCTAGCTAAACATTTCCGTTATTGTTGCAAGGAGGTTGCACTAGGTGACATTAAAAGGTCTCTTCCTGCTGAAACTCTTCTATGCTTCTACAATTGAATTTAAAACTAACACAAACTGAGGTTTTAATGCTATGTACATTTTTTTCAGAAAGTAAAACTGTGTTTAGCATCACCTTGAATACTGTGTGAAGTTTTTTGTTGTTCTCTTAAAATTATTTCTCTTCACTCAGAATTTGCATTTTTTCCAGTATTTAAAGCCTGTCATATCCTACAAGATATGTACGTAAGTTTTGATCTATGAAATGCTGGAATCAATGAAAAAAATCTCAGTTTTCTTCACTAAATTGATTAAACCCTAAGGTAAGGTTTTCATTATACACGTGCAGAGCAGTTTGCCAGGTTTCTAGGTGTTCAGGTTTCTGAATTCCTTCCAGTTCTCAACATGTTGTGTTAATGGGACATCTATGAGTAAGCGTATCTTGGTAAGCAGGCTCTACCTGAAGATGAGATGGGAGGGAAGCACTGATTTATTACTGGCAGCTTCTCTTTTGTCTCTACTGCTAAATCAATGAGGCTATTTTTGTGTAACCTGTCTGGCTACATAACTTTTAAACTTCAGCCTCAATTGGTATTTCTACAACTCTGCTTTCTCCGGAATCACAAAATCAAGCAAAGTACCTGTTAATGCGCTTTCAATTATGAATGAGAATGATGCTATTACATAAGCACACTTAAGTACTTAGCTACATTTTGAAAGGGTAAAGCCTAAGTGATTTGTGATGTTTTCCTGAATTGTATCTATCCTCAGTGCCAGATTTTTTTTGGAATTATAATTTGGGTTTATGGTTTAACATTGTTTATATTCTGACTATTAATCTCATTTTTCAACCTTCTTTTTCATTTTTTCTCAAACTCACAGTTATGTTTCACATGCAAATTCCATCAGCACAGTGTATCTGCTCTTTCAGGCTAATAATGACAAATATTAATACAAAATGAGAAACAGCTCAAGTGACAAAATGATGTCTGACCCACTGCAAATAGCAGAAAAATAAATTTCCAGTGAAATATGTAGATATCACATAATGGCAACACACATTTGCAACTGTCTTGTTTAACATGTAGAGCACATACTGTCATTATATATCAATTGTTAGCTACTTCTTGTTTTTTCTTTTTTTTTCTTATATTACTGTATTACTTTGCCCTCTGAAGTCTAAATTATACAAGAGCTCAGACATTTTTTATATATTAAAAATAAGTAAAATATGTTAAATAAAATGATGGTAAAATATTTAATGATTCATATATATATATCAGGGTGACATATTTGTTTTAAAAATAATTTTTTACTAGTTATATGGAATATATTTTTACAAGACATTGAATACTTCAAAAGACGCAAAGACTGTTCTGTGCTCCCCAGAAGGGCTGTGAAATAAAATGTAGAATTTGTTTAATTGTAGTGTTTTTTGAAGTACTCTAAAGAAGGATTAGGACTAAGCAAAAGATTATATGTGCATAATTGATCTCCAGTTCAGAGATATGGGAATATTACTATGCCAAATGCCATGATGCAACTTCATATTAGCACTAATTCCACTGTTTTCAATGCCACCTTCAAATTGTCTTGCAAATGTTTTTTTACCAACAGAACTGTGCTGAACAAAGGCAGTTATTGTTCCATTTGGTGGCACAGAAAAGACAATTTTCTGTGTATTGGCTACAACTTTAATGAACAAGGTCTTTTACAACCTAAGCTATCCCAAATTTTAGTTCATGATCCCAATATTGATCAAATTTTTGGTTTTCTTCTTCTGAAAAGACTATTCAGTATTAATATGTGATTGATTACCAGTCACAGTTTTGGATGACTTCCCAGCCATGTTTAATACATACCGTTTAGACCAGATTGCTCAGGCCTGTACTCAGTTGGATTTTGAAATTTACTCTAGGGATAGACACTTCACAGTCTTCCTGTGCAAACTGTTTCTATATTTGACATCCTCAAAATAACCAAGCAATCTTTGTATGTGTGTGAAGTTGAATTTTCTGTATTTAAGAGTGTAACTATTGCCTCTTGTCCTCATTGGACCACAGAGAAAAATTTGTCACTGCCTTGCTTTTATCTCTCTCCCCTTTGATAAGATCTTTCTGAGCCTTCTGTTCTCCAAAATGAACAATCCCAGATATCTCAGCCCCTTCTCACATAAGAGATGCTCCAGTACCCTTTATTCCTCTCTGGGGTAGACCAACTGACCAACTAAACAAAGAGAACAAACAAAAAAAAAGAATGCTCATAGTGCCCATCATTTAAGCCTCCATTTACCACAATTCTATAGCTCACTGTGGACTACATATTCTGCGACCCTTTCCTGTATGTGGTAATCCTTGGTCTGCCGCAAAAGGCTGAGAATTCTTAAATAGCCTTCTTTGTAGCCTGTGCTTCCACTGCAGTCACCAGTAACACTCCCTACTGCTCCTGCTCCTGGCAAGGAGCAGGAGCCCCTCCGTGGGCAAGGACAAAGGTAGATTCACAGTTTGAGGTGCGTCTAGCTGGCTGACTCTTTTCTGCTTTGATTTGAAGTGTTATCCTAAGGTTCTCAAAGCAAATAACTGGTCCCAAAGCCAGTGACTGTGCCTGAAGGGAGGCATATGCACGCACTCTCCCAGATACGTTATGTTTCAGGAGAGGAAATACTTTAACACTGATAGCTGCACTTGGTATTCCTTACATGCCTGAAAACCTTTCCCCTCAAGCTTAACTTGAACTTGATCTTCCTATTCTCTTTCCTTGGGACAGGTTCTTCTGGGACCTGCCAGGTGTCTGTGTGAAGTGCTTTCTAAGCTGGGAGAAGGCTAGAACTGTTTATAAGTCTAATCACCGTACATTGCAGGTTAATTCAGTCACTAAATGCAGAAGACCTTCCTCCATTTCTTGAAACATTAAATCTTCCTCCTAAACTTGAAATGTTAGGTTTCTGTTGGATTATATGAATTTGCAAGGCACATCTGTGCTAAATTTGATGCCCTGCACAAAACAAAGTCATGCTAATTACCAAAGCCTGTCAGTAGCAGTTGGTTTTTGAAATATTTTGAACTTTTAATCTTAAATGAATTTGCATAATTTTGAATAGCCATACAAACTTTTTTAATGCAAACTGGGTGAAAACAAACAAAATTGATTCTTTTGCCCCCTGGTGGAGCACAGTACCCTAACATGACCCTCGTGTTCACAATATAATTTTCAGCAGACTGACACTTCCAAGTGGGAGATTCAACTCAGGGACTGAAGAACTGTCTGAGTAAAACTATTTCTCTTCATTGATTACAGAGGGTAACTGTATTTTAACACAAATGCCTCAGTTGACTAAAGCACATTCAAACTTGAGGGGAAAAAAATGTCCAATTCTAACAATTTTTTTTTTTATTGTTCTATAAATTACATCAGTAGACTAAGTGAAAATCATTTTATTCCTTTTAGAAATTGACTCGCAATAACAGGAAAATCGATGGAGAATGTAAACTCAAGTTACTATGAGGTAGTGCATGTAAAGATACAAGCAAAAATTGAGCAGCATGCATTCAATAAAGGTTTGTTTAAATAAATGAACATGTGCTCATTCATTAGATAAATGAAACCTCTGGTGAAGTTTTCGATAATTGCTTTAAAATTACATTCTTGAAGATGTCTAGAACTTGAATAATAACAAAGGACCATACTATTCAAAAGGAAATTTTAGTTTTGGTCATGCAAATGAGCAATGTTCTTGTGTGATAATAGATATGTCTGCTTTCACAAACATTAATTTTTTTATTTAAATTTTTAGGAAGTGCATCTTTATGAGCCAGTGTTTTGTGGAATTTTTGCCTATTTGTGCATTCACAAATATTTTTTCTCAGAGTACTTTAATAATAAGAAGCTGTTGTGGTGCTTCTAATAACTCAGACTTTCGAAGTTTTTCTGTTTTGTAATGTGCATTATTATATTATAGTATTTTTAAATTTTATTAAATACAGTGGTTAGGATAAAGAATATTGAGTACACAAGTCATTTGTGTAAAAATCCAGAGAACCATTAATCAGTAACTTTTCCAATCACTTCTAGAATGTTTATTAAAATTTTTACACTCCTCATAGTTAGATGTTGTCCTAAGGAAATATACCAAAACAAATAATTTAATTACTATGCCTATATCTTGTTTTGGATACAGATACCATAAGAGGTGTCACATTCCATTTCCAGCATAGGGAAAAGATCCAAAGCTTCAAACTGTTCTGCAATGTTAGTTTGTTCATACTGCTGGATTTGCTCATTTTTATTTGAACTGCTGAAAATTAGCAGCTAAATATTTAACTTTGAAATGAATCATTGGTACTCATTTACAGACTGAAGTACATGACATACTGGTAAACACATACAGAAAAATACATTTAATATGTGCTTGTAAGAAGAGTCTTATTTGATCGTCAACTGCTTAGAGTGTACCCTTTGAACAAATTAATTTATTGGTACTAAATCATTCATTAAATTTAGTTATGAGCTAGACTCCTCAAAAAAGGACTATTGTTTGAATCAAGACATTGTGAGATACCAATATACACAGTGAGAGAAAGAAGAAAAGAATCAATACAAATACACAAATATAATATGATAATTGTAAGGTACTTATATACGCCAACATATTTAATTTCCTAAACTCTATGGAATTTCTAGATACTATTCAAGCATGCATGCATTAATGGAAAGAGGGGAAGGGGCAGGGGCAAGAGAAGAAAGAGAAAAATACTGTAATAAATGTAAAATGTCACTGTCATAAAAAAACCTGCTTGATATGATATTCTTAATTTTCTTCACAGGAATCAAATACTGTTTATCAATCAAAAAACAACATGTCAAAGCATTTTGAGAACCTCAAACTACAACAGGGTTGTTCTGACAAGAAGAGAAAGAAAAGGCAATAAAACATCCATTTCACTGCTACCCAATAATTATCTGTCTCTCTTTGATATCTGATATTGGCTGGATTACAATTTAAGTTCAAATGTTAGTTGTTTAAATGCAAATAAAATTGTTATTTGGTTTACTAGACACATTCTGTATATAAAAGTAAGTTTGACAAAACTGACAAACATCACATAATTTTCCCAATATATGTATACTATGTAAACATCAGCCAGAGGAATATTTTGTGTAAGAGGATCCAAAAGCAAATAACATAATGACTACTTCTGCTATGTAAATTATTTGTTCATTATTATGTTTTCAATTTTTTAATTAAGATAAATTTAATAAATGTTTTACTATTTTATTTTAAATTTGCTCTGCACAATAAGGAGAGGTATTTTTAATAAGTTTATTTCTTTTTACATCATGGTGTGTCACTACACAGAGACTACATGTACGGTCAGCTAGAATTATTAATCACTGGCAACTCTAGCCAAAAATCAGGTTTTCAAAAAGAGAATAAAAGAGGAGGGAAAAAAAGAGCAACCTAAGCTAGACTTCTGTTTCCTAAGTTGTGACCTTTATAAAATTGCAAACCTCATGAAAGAAAGAATGTGTAAAAAAATTGAATTTGACTGTTAACTTAAAATCTTCCTTCTATTTTTCTTCAAGTGTCTAATCAGTAACAGAAAAGCATGAAGACTAATCATTAAATGAGTTCTGCCATGAAGAAAATAACATTTAATAAAAAGGTTAAGGTCTGTTTAGTTTCCCCCTTAGTCCATTAACCATAACTCAGTTATGTAAGTAACAGAGTCGAGTTCCCACCCCAGTGTCTGAAGGCGAACGAGCCCCATTTGCTTCAAGGCAGATACAAGCTGGGACTGCCCACTCCTCTCAACTCCAACCCGATCCCAGCAGCTGGCACTTACTCCTTGCAGCACTCACACACATGCAGAATCGAGTGTGAGATTATACAGAAATAGTTTGGATTAAATAAGAAGACAGGACAGACTGTGCTGATCAGGCACAAGGCTCAGCCAGAGAAGCATACTTACTGTCCCCATTTTACACATGAATATATCTTTCTGTCTGTTCCCTCATTTTAGCAGTTTCCTTCTGCTGCACATTTATTTATCAGTTTGCACAGACTTACTACTTTCACTGTAGTATCCCAAATCCTTGTGTGTCTTTAGTTCCCGTTTTTTAGCTACAAAGTGCAAGTGAGCCTCCCCAGACCTGTGCTTGGAGTTTTTAATAGCCTGCCAAGTACTGTGACTGACAAGTTTTGTTTCTTGCCATTGTCTCCATTATTGTTTGCCTCTAAGGCCTGTGTCTCTGTATGTTTTTACGTATTGCCTTCTCCTTTTCTTTATGATTTGACAAGGTCTTTAATCACATAATCTTCAGGGAGCAGATATACTCTCCTTCCACATACTCTTACAAAGACCTGAAAGGATAAAACCTAGCCCAACATAGTCTGACCTCACAGGTGACTTTGCACTGAACAGGAGGCTGGCCTAGTGGCCTTCTCAAGTGCCTTCTGAGTTGAATTACCCTACTGTTCTGTAAGGGCGTTCAGGAGATGATGCTAATTTGTGGATTGTGTTCAGGCTGGTAATACCTATTTACTGACCTCAGAGGGAAGGAGACCTTCTTTGTCAAACTCTGTAACGTTACATGCTACGTAACTGACCCTCTCCAAGACCTCATGTAGGAGTATATTTGGATAAGTATTGTGATTTTTTTTTCTCTGTCTCAAGAGTAGTACTTCCATTGCTAGCTGTCTGCACTAGATAGTATTTCAATGTAATCAAAAAGGAAGAAACACTGACATACTGAAATCAACACTTGTAAAAACCATTCCTGCAGCTCAGGACAGATGCAATCTCCTGGAGCTATTTCTTTATATAACTCTACTGTAGTCATGTTATTATTTCACATATATAAGTTTCAGCCATTTTAATGCATTAATCAACATCATTTGGGATATAATCTTTTAATACAGCCATTAGTTTTTCATCCTGAGGGAAGGCAAATTTGTTGTAAGGATGAATACCTTGTACTAGGTTTACATGGCAAGGTTTTGCTAGCAGGAGGTGTTTGTAATGTAGAGGTGACTCCTGTGAGAAACTGCCAGAAGCTGTTCCCATGTCAGCCAGTTCCAGCCAGCTATAAGGCAGAACCACTGCTAGACAAAGCTGAGCCAACCAGCAACATCAGTAATGCCTCTGAGATAACACATTTTTTAAAAAGTAAAAAATGCTTCACAGCAGCTGGGAGAGAGATGTGAGAAAATGTTAGAAAAAACAGCTCTGCATATATCAAGGTCAGGGTAGAAGAAGGGAAAAAGGCTCTGTAGGAGCCAAACCAGAGCAGGAGAAGAGCATGAGGAGGAAGAATCAGCAGAAATGAAGTATTATGAACTGAACACAACTCCTATTCCCCATTCCCTTGCTCTGTCTGGGGTGAGGGGAAGTAGAAGATTTGGGAATTGAAGTTACGCCTAAGAGGGGAAGGGTGAGGGAAACATGGTTTTAGTTTTTTTTCTTATTTCTCACTGTCCAATTCTGCTACAATTAAATGGCAATAGATTGAATTGAATTTCCCTCGTTGAGTCTATTTTGCCATGATGGTAACTGGTAAGCCATCTCCCTGTGTTTACCTCAGCCTATGGATTTTTTGTCCTATTTTCCCCCCTCTGTCCTGCTGGTGGGGGGAAAGTGACAGAATGGCTTGGTATGTACCTGGCAGCCACGTGACGCCAACACACCCCATTTCTTTAAACTAATGTCTAAATATAAATTTCCACAGAAATGAGTAAGACTTACTCATGTAATTCCAGAAGCTTCAGTACCATGTCAAAAAGAGACTTACTGCCCAATGGTGTGTGTCTCATTCAGATTTGAAAAACTTCTTTATCTCCTGAATGAAAAATTTTCTCTTAGATTTACAGACTTAAGTTCACATCTACATGAATATATTTTGTATATCTCCTCAGAAATATAAGCTGAGATATTCAGTGTGAAAAATATAGGGAAAAGGTGCAAGGGGCTATATAGGAATGAAATGGAAATAAATGTAAAGGAATATTTGTGGATATCAGTCAGAGCTTTTAGTTTGTCTGATATTTGCAACAAAGTCAATGAAATTTCAGAGTTACTGCTCCACTTGTGATTATTTACGATTTTCATCGTATTTCTTATCTGAAGACACAGCTGATGGATATTTTGCATCTTTTCTTTTTCCTTTTTTCCTTTAATTTTTTACTAAACCCCACACATATACCCTTCAAATTAATTTAAAATCAACAGTTTTAGACAACTTCTGAAAACATAAGTTGTCTTTAATATCAGAGCTAGAGCTTTTCCATAATATGAATTTTTTCTAATAATTCTAGTTCTAATACATCAACATGGTTCTAGAATAACACTTTTTAAGCACTTGTGTAATTAGGCCCTGGTGTGAGGAATGTTCAAAACCAAATTATTCTATTTCCATCTTAGCTTTGTAGGGGACAGATTTATCAAAACCTCCCAAAAATGTCTGGGGGAATAATCACATAGAAACATCAGCATTTGCTCAGCTCTTGCACAACCCAACCTCAATGCAGAAAATTCAAAATAATGCATGTCATAGCCATTTTTGCTGAACAGCAATGCAAAACCAACAGAAGAATCTCATTTAAATGTGCTTGTAAATTGTCTTGAGAAGAACTAGGCATGAAGTACAGTCAAATACAAATCAATACAGGCACATATATTTCTTCTATATCTATTACATTTTTCTCTACACTGACCACAAACTGACAAATTAGAAGTGACTTTTGTTTTAGGTATCAGAAATCAACAGAAGAAAAAAAAAAATAGTGTTTCATGGGACTTCATGCAGTGAGTCTTTCTTCCCCGATGAATGATCATTTGTCTCCACAGACAGCTAAAACCTTGGAGATTTAATGTGAAGCACAAAGAAATTAGGGTTGAAAAAACCCACACCAGGATTTCTCCAAGTTAAGGTGTTTTCCATTACCAGCAGCTCAGCATTTTGTGACTTATCCTTGATCCCTTTGTCGTGCCAAAGCCATTCAATACCCATCCTTAGTTTACTTGACCTGACAGTAACATAGTCCCATGAGTGTAGTCTTCACTTCTTAAAATCCTCCTCTAAAGTGCAATCTCCAACAAGAAGAAAAGAATTGGATTCTCAGATACTCTAGCAGAATAGAAAATAGCTGTCCTTTGGAAGACAGTGATAAGCAGATGGAAAATGCAGCTTGAGAGTTTTGTTAGCCTGGAACATTTCACTGCATGTTCTCAACAGCTGTTAAAGGGAATGAGTTAATTAGCAGAAATAATCAGCATGCATTTTATTTAGTAATGCCGATCAGTGAGTTTCAGGTAATATGTAGGCACCTTAAAAATGTACCTTCTCTTGTAAGAATGAGAATTTCAGAATTGTTCATCATGGGACTACATTTAGTCTAACTGAAATCATGTGGATACTACAGTTTAGTTCAAAGACAGCAAATGAACCAGTATGTATATTTTGCAAATTAATTCTTTGCCCATTGTTGAATTTATATTAATAAACTAATATAAAGGTGGCGGAAAAGGTTTATACTTCTAAGAAAACCTTTATCTGTAAGGGACAATTTGAGTAGTTTTTTAGCTAGGTAAGAATTAAGCACAAATCTAAAAACATTTTTACAAATGTGGAAATTTCACATGTTACTCTGAACATTCTGTCACCATCTAACCTGTGTCCTATACAAAAAACCTGTATTTGGAGCATTTTCATAGTTTGAGATCTAAATAATCTTGGTGGGTTTTTTTGAATGGACTTCTGCCTAGCCTCTTTTTAGAAAAGCAGCCTATGGAACTGAACTCAAGTGGTCCTCCAAACAGCCCAAAATTGGTCTCTATGTCTATATTGCAAAATCACTCACTCATTTCTCAAATGGTCTGTATTTGTTGCATACTATTTCCTTAGGTATTGTTATATCTGTTTAGAATTTAAATCCCCTCTATTTTCTTCACATCAGCCTAACAATGTTGGAACGTGTGTATTCACCTCTTATGTCCCTGAAATGCAATAGGCTTTACTTGATTCCTGTATGGATACGATTGCAAATTTCAAGAGAAGAAAATGAAGACGTCATTACTTGCATCTTAAAATTTATAGAGAGCTGAGAAGATGGAAGATGGAGAACCAATAACACACTCCGTAAAGTCTGTCTCAATTCCTGCTACTGCTGAGTGCTCTAATCCTCCATGATGTTGGAGGAAGAAAGACTGGGATGGAAACAAAAGTCTAAGGAATAATAAGTGTAGGACACATGACATGGATCAAGCCATTCTGCACCAAAGAAAGTTCTGTGATAGTAGTCTGAGATAAGCTTTGTTGATAGCAAGACACTACTCTACAATTCAGCATTCCATTAATATTTACCCCAAATTCAATTGTCCCTCTTAGGTCACACTGGGAACTTGTAATGATAGAGAGGTTTAAAATGGCCAGTGAATTCCTTGTATAAATTTTCAATGACTTCTCAATAGGTTGTCGCTTGTGTCTGATCCTTATACTGCTGTTCAGGCAGCATGAGTTTAAAAACACTACTTTGAAGAAAAGGAAAAAATCTGCTTACTTGGGCTATAGTTACATTATTTCTGTGACATAAACCAAAGCCATTGTTAAAATACTCAGGCCCACACACCCCTCTGTAGTTTGTCTTTCTTTCTAGTTGCTCCTATTCCACTGGGAGAAAAAAAATATTCCACTGAGTTCTATTATCTGATTAATTTTGCAGTCCTATGGATGTCAGTACTGATATTGAGAACTAAAGGATGGAAATAGAAAGGAAGAATGGAAAATCCTTTTTGTGGCAACACAGACACATGCTGGATAAATGTGGTAAGCTAGGTGGGAGCCTCTGCTTGCAAATATCCTTTCTCACCTTGTATTTAATGTGTCTGAGACTTAAGAGTACCAAAGTAAGATCAGAGCAAATACAGGTAAAAGATTTATCTCCCTCAAAAATCTGTGACCCAGAAAGTGTTCCCAAACCCATAAGCAGAAAGAAAGCATCTAGTTGCCTTAGAAAATGACGTAGTAGTCATTTTGGTCATAGTAGTACCAAGGGGTGTCTCTTTTTTTTTTTTTGAAAATTGAAACCTTTGAAACCATAAGTCTTTAATAGAGTGCGGTTAACCAAGGCATTTTTCACATCGGATTTTGCAGGAGGGTGCAGAAAAGGCAGCCAGCAACTCTGCTGAGGACAGCATAAAACAGCTCAGCAATAGTGCTGATGTACCACAAGGTCTGGGTAAAACAGCAGGAGGTGGGTTTGTTGCCTTCAGGAGATAGGTGGAGGACCATCTGTGTCATCAAATGAAGGAGTTACAGAAGAACTTCAGCAGCCTGTGCAACACAAGAGATCACCAGAAAGAAATCAGTAGGACTTTCTCTGAGACCCTGGAGTTATAAGAAGAGTCTAAATTCCCAGCTCGACTGAATGAGATGTTGTAGAGCTTGTACTTTTGGGGATGGGAAATGGACTTGCCTACATGGTAAAGGCTAGAAGCTCATGACTTAATATCAGAAACAGCTTCACTTGCAGATTTGCAACTTTAGAAGAGGCTTAGTGCCCTGGCAGCAGGGCTGGGAGCTTTGCCCAATGAAACGTTGAGCCTGAACCCTACAGCAGCATTAAGAAGTAGCCTCATGTTTGTAGGCCTGATTTTATTTGGAAATTGAGCCAGCTCGATATCAGCTGGAGAGAAAATATAGCAGGGCACAAGCAATCAAGGAGGTTTCTTGAGTGCATTTATGATAATTTCCTGATGCAGGTAGCCAGGGAAGGGAGTCTGGGCTGCTGGACCTCATACTTACAAACAAGGAGGATATTTTTGGAGATGTGAAGGTTGGAGGCAGGTTTGATTGCAATTACCGTAAGTTGGTTCCGTTGGGGAACCATATGGGAGGGAACAAGGCAAAAAGCAGGATCACAATCATGTACTTTAGGTGTCTAACACATACGTCAATACTGGGGTCAATACCGCGTAGTATTTTCTTTAGGGACTGGATGCTGGGATTGAGTGCATGTTAAGCACTCCAGGTGATATAAAGACAGCAAGAGTGCTTGATACACCAGATGGTTATGCTGAGCTTCTAGGGATTCAACAATTTGGAGAAATTGGCCAGTAGCAACCTCATTAAGTACATAAAAGGGAATTGCAAACTCCTGCACTAGGGGAGGAATAACCCCCATGCACCAGCATATGCTCAGGGCTGTCTGGCAAGAAGCATCTCGACAGAGAGGGACCCAAGGGTCTTGGTGGACAAGGAGCTGACCAGCAGTCAGCAGAGGTCACCTTTGCTGAAAGTCACCTGTGTCCTTGCAGAAAGAAAGGTCAAAAGCCTCCTTGGTTATACTAGGAAGAGTATTACCAGAAAGTAAAGAAAGTTGTTCTCTCCCCTCAATTCAGGACTGGTGAAAGACATCTGGACTTCTGTGCCCTTTTCTGAGCTCTCCCGCACAGAAGAGACATGGAGCTGCTGCAGTTAAGTTCAGCAAAGGGTCACAAAGGTGATTAAGAATTTGGAGCATCTTTCATAATGAGGACAGACAACTGGAATTGTTCAGACTGAAGAAGAGAAGGGTCAGGGTTTGATCTTAAGAGTTTGCATAACTACTGGAAGGGAGAGTGCAAAGAAGATGGGACCAGACTCCTCTTTGAAATATCTAGTGACAGGACTTTATAAGAAAAATACTTTCTAACTTCAAGGAGTGGCTTGAAATGAACTGCTTCTAGAAGAAGTGGCCCAGAAAGATTTGGGGTCATTATACTTGGAGATCTTCAAACCCTGCCTGGACATGACCCTGGGCAACCTGCTCTGGGTGACCCTGCTTGAGTAGAGTGTTTGCACTAGATGATCTCCAAAAGTTTATCCATTCTGTGATTCTGTGAAAAGGGAATAAGAAAGAAAAAAAAAAAAAGAGGAAGGGAAAAGAAAAAAATAAAAAGGATGACAGAGCATTGTACTATAAATCTCAGAAACTCAAACTATGCTGTGAAAAAAATCATTAAAACAATTAAAATAGTTTTGAATTTATTGAAGAAATGTACAAGTTTCAGTTGCCTAAACATCAGTGTGAGGCAATGTGGGATATTGTTCATCAGCGCAAATGTGCAATCTATTAAATTCTGCATCTGTCAACACAATGGAGATATCTATGAAACCTTAGCACATCTCAAAATGGTATTAGGCACTATGTTTAGACACCTTAAATTCTTACAAAAATACAAATGCTTGGAAACAGATTTTTTTATTAATTATGAGTAGACAACAGGAGTTGGTACCCATTTAGCTGTGTTTGTCTTTTTTTTCCAAATCTATCTCAGAAATAAGTATTACTAAATATGATCACTATGAATGCTGGGAGCAAAGGAACTCCCACCTTCGTATTTTATTTTTATCTCAGCAAACTCTTAAAACATCTTGGAAGGATTATAATAGGTCCTACAGGAATTGTAAAGTTCTTCTACATAATTTATAAAGCCTGTAGCAAAGTCAATCTTTTGCCTACTGACATCATTCAGATACAAAATTCCTCCACAAATTATCAAAATTTATTCCAAATGTGGAATTTTATATTTTATACATAAGAGATAAAATGAAATATAAGATTTATAAGACACACAAAAATCACTGTTAAAGTGGTGACAAAAGCAGACTGATGAGATGAAAATTACTTTGACAAAGAGAGAATATTGACCAAAGAAAGATGAGGGAAAGAATAACAAAGTGTCAGAAATCTTTTCTGTCTAAAAACACGTACTGCAGTGATAAGCTTTAGAGAAAGCAGTGCTATTTAAAGTGGCTTTAAGTGTTGCTTCAAAAAGCTTGGAGCTCTGAGCCTTTACCAAGGTTTAATAGACTAGAAGGAGCATCGACCCAGAAGAGATTATTACTTGTCTTGCATTTTTTTAACACTTAAAAAATAGTAAAAAGCCACTTTAAACCTCCAATTATAACCTGTCTTAAAATTCTGAATTATGTTTGGATTTGAAGGGTCATCCTCAGTGTAGTGGGTTCTTGATTTAGGAAACTACTGTAATAGGATCACCCATTGTGGCTCTCCTTCAGACAAACTTAACTTGGAGTACAGGAGGAAGGAAAAAGCTTCAAGATTCCTCTTGAGAGACAGGGATATTAGTGTCTCAAGTGGTTCTTTGAAGAACGATGGGTAAACTTCAATGCCTTTGACATCTTTTTCATGATGTTTTACAAACCCCATTGAGCAGATTCAGGTAAAATGGATTAAGTATCAGTAACTAGCTGGTACTAAAGCTAGGACTTATTACCCTTTAGACATTTATAATCTTAATGTAATCAACAGGCGGCTCTGTTCTATTAATTGAATTAATTTTCACAGAAGATAGCCAATTTATTACATTCTGTTTTAAAATGAAGCTGTCAATTTTCAGAAAATTGCAAATAGAAGAAGAATCTGCCCCTTCTACAATTTTATCAGGTCATGTCTAATGTCAACTCATTCCACGGAAGTAAGAACAAACTGAATGTTCTCAGTGCAGCTCAGGAGGGACGACAAAACTTTTTGTAAAGGAGCTTGTCATGCTTGCCCTCCACAATTCACATCAAGAATTTTTCATCAAAAATAGATCCTAAAGGCATCACCATTATTTCCACAACATTATTTCACAACTTTGAAATAATATATTTACTGAGTGTGGAAAAAATCCATAGCTATGAAACCTGACTACACTGTTAGTTACTCCAGTATTTACATAAAATAGTTCCTATGCCTTCAGTGAAATGGTCTGTAATTTAAATAAGTGGAGAAATAGAGGTTCAGTCCTTTAACTAGCATTTGTCCCAAATTCAGATTTTGCAGTGTCTTTCAAATATTATTAACAACTAAGACAGAAGAAATATTACAATGTTAGTCTAATTTTTCTTATTTTCTTGTCTATCTTTCTTTGAGTAAATACATCATGGAACTACATCTGAAATACAAAAAAATACGAAAATAACTGTGAAATAACAGTAAAATAATGTAGTGGCATATTTTTTAAAAAACAAGTAAGGTTGGTGTGCCACTTTGCTTTGATCATACCTCTTTGCTTGTATTAATATAAAAGCAGAACAAAATCACACACGTTCATAAATAAAGGCTTGAAACAGAAACCTAAACTATTCTTACACAAAATAGATTTAAGTAACAGAAATTTCATGGAAATACAGGACTACATCCTGTATCAGGATGAATATGCTTCAAAATGCTTTTTCTGTGCATGTTTCTTTCAAGTTTCCCCCCTAATAGTATAGGAAAATTTACCATTTTTTTATAACTTATCTTTTTATCATATTTATTTTCATACATGAGATATGACACAATATGAGTAGATTTACATTGCATAATTGCTTTGAAAATTATTATGCTAGCTCTGAATAAAAAGGCTTCAGGTTTTTGAGATCACGTAGAGATGTTAGCATGTTATTGCATGGTCCAGCTAATAGACACTGCTTCTTTAACTGTGCTAGTTGTCTTATGCATGACATGAACGAGCTCATCTGGAGCTACTCTCAGCCTCTTGTATGACACTTGGTTTTGTAACAGAGATATGTTGGGTGGTATTCTGATCAAATGTAGACAACTACTGTGTATATTAATCATCACAGTCTTTCCCATCAATGGAGAAAAACAGCTACTTGTATAAGACAATTTATCTTGCCCTAAAATACATGTCCAAATTAGGTCAGATGAATAGTACTCTGAAAGAGACCATTTCTCTCAGCTGACAGACTGACTGACAGTCACTAATGAAGTCTAGAGAGAACAGTGTAAATGCAATGTTCATGTTATGTACTGCTAAGTTGTTTGAGGTGTGTCCCATGTACTTTGTGAGTATATATGCAGTATATTTGGGTGAGATCTTTTGTAGTGCTATGTTGGGGAAGATGAAATAGGAAAACCTTATAAATATGATTGCCTGGAAAAGATGCTGAGAATATGGAAACTATAAGCGAGATTGAAATGAAAGCCAGCTTTGAGATACCAAGCTTTAGTTACTGAACAACTGGAAAACAATGGTCTGGGTGCTGAGGCTAATCACCCCTATGACTGAACAATAACCTCTGCTTGCAGACAGGTCCAAGGGTCAGAGCAGACCCTACTAGCTTGGCAGAAAGGGTCCAAAGAGTAGTTTTTAGGGTTTAAAATGCAACACAGTATGGTAATGTAATGATTCTTATAGGCTGTATGTAAATGCTATAGGATTTGTATCTTGTATTAGATTGGTTAATGGAAATTAGAATATTCAGCACAGAATATGATTTATAGCATTGTAAATGAGAGTCTCGCTCTCTTGTATGCTTACTCCCTTGCTCTGTCTCTCTCTCTTGCTTCCCTTGCATTTCTGCCCTGCCTTGAGCTGCGCCAGCAGCTCCAAGCAGGGCCCCTATACCCACGCCTTTTGCAATAAACCTCATGCTCTAAAACCAACCTCAAGAGATCTCTCGTCTCTAGCAGTCCCGACCGTCCAGACCGACAGCAGGTCCCACAGAAGTTTCTACAGTGCTGAGAACTTGTTTTGTACAAGGAAACACTTAAAACAGATACTTAATTTAATTGTGTAAATATCATGTTTGTTGTTGAAGGACTGCTTATTTGCTCAAAATTAAATGCTGATATGAATAAGTAATTCATGGCAATTCTATATATAGATCCACTTCAGTATTTTCAGCAATGAATTGAACTACTAGTACAACAGTGGATGTCACTTTACAATGAAAGGTATTGTTACACTGAAAAAAAGGCAGATCTCACTCACATCACCGGTGTCAAAGATGAATTATTTCTTGTTACCTACATCATAATAGCTGTATCTTGATGTAAAAAAATCTGATTTGACATTCAGGATTTCTGATTCACCCCATAACTTGTTGTCAAGCATTTACAGAGGCATAACTAGCAAAGAAAGCAGTTCCCAGCATTTGCCCATCATAAATGAAGAGATTACCAATGAAATATGGAAGGCCAGCCTCCAATTACTGTGGGGAAAATATTTAAATTCCATATGCGAAGACATATTATATATTAATTGATCCAGAAATCAAATGTGTGAACTCACAGACTGTTTGGAAAAAAAAAGAAATAGGGAACTGTAAATAGATTAAATGATTCAAAGAAAGAAAACAAGAAAGCATAACAAAAAAACCACCAGTGACTAGAGATTCAGTGATGACAAGGGGCACCATCATAGACTCAAATATTTTATTTTCTGAAATATGTGTGAAATAATAAGTCTGCAAATATTTTTACATTATTTTCACATATAAAATTCCAAAAAGAATTATCAAATTAACAAAGTACTATGATTATAATCTTCTCCTTGAAGAACAAGTATGGCATAGAAAAATTGAGCCTTGTTTTTCTGAATATGAGGTGGCCCCAGCCCAGGGCCAGTTGCCATTTTACCTTTGTCTGGGAAACCATGCTGGGCGCTGTCTTTGGGAGCTGTTTTTGTTTGGTGGTGAATACCCTTTTGTGGGTAAAACTCTCTGTATCTTTTGTACACTCTTTTATTAATATCGTTGTGGTTATTCAGTTAATTGTGATTCAAACATATAATCTCTTCTAGTGTTCCTCCATTATCGGAAGGCGCAGGGGAAACGGAGCAGCTTGAATGGGTTTAATTTCCTAGCTAGGTTTTAAACCAGCACACCCTCATTCTATAAGATGAGGTACATTCACATCTCCCATATAGGTCCATGGGAATTATAATTAATACTCATAGATTTGTAATGCAAGGTGCTATAACCTCTAAACATTGAAACAAGTGATAAAGAAAAGCTAAATTTGTCATTTTCCTTTCTAAACAATATTTGCATGAAGAACAAGCACTTTATTTCATCATACTTGTTTGAAAATATTATTAACCCTAGAGGCAAGTGGAAGGAAATATGATTTACTCTATGTCCCTGTCTGGAGCCTGAAATATCTTGAATACAATCAATCAACTGTGTGGAAAGTCTAGTTAATGTAAACACTTTTGTTTTCATGTATCTATGTTAATATCTCTTTACATTGCAAGGCAAAAACTGAGAAAATATTCTGAGACACCATAAAATTTATGCAGGAAGCTTTAACTTGACACCAACTTTTTTACATGTATGAATTAATGATGAATTAATTATCCCTACTTAATGCACTGAGTTTGCAAATTATTTGATGTACATTCAAGGTAAACATCACCCAAAGCACACAGAATTGTTGTGGCTCTCACACCAGCTCCTATTTTATGAACATTCACCAGCATTTTGGAAGCAGTATTAACACTGAGCTTACTGTTAGTCATGTTCTTCTATTGTTATTTTGATCAAAAGAAAGGGCTCCCCCCTCCCCTTAACAGAATATCTCAGCTTCATCTAAAGCTTCTAAAATTACACACATAGCTTCTTTCCCCTTAAATCCAATATATTCAGTATAACAAGTTCTGTATTATTTTGGGGTCTGTGTTCAAGCAGTTATTTCGTGATTATGATATTTAATGAACCAATGGCCTAAGAAAATCAGAAAAGGCTCCAAATCTATTGCTAACTTTATAAATATCACAGTTTGTGAATTTCCTGGTTTCACTGCCAACTATTTAATGTTATCAGCCTGCTTTTAATGAGCATTGGACCTAAATCCTTGTATCAATATGCACCATATTTCTCAAGTGTGACACATCACAGTCACAGTTGCATTAATGAGATTGGGAAACTTTGCAGTTCCAGGAAAGAACTTTAGCTGAGTTTGTTTTAGGGCTTGATACAAGGCCTGAGGCTTGAAATTTGTAGAATAATTCCCCTCAGTCAATGTTTCTGTCTCAACATCTATGTAAGCATTAGTTATAGTAGGTAAATATCATGGGTGACAATGAACATTATTCCTATACAATCTGTTGTATTGGAATAAGTTTTATTTAGACAGCAGTGTAATTTTCAGAATTAGTGTATACATTCAACAGATTTCAATTCGAAATTCTCAAATATCTTTTCAATGTACAGGTACATATCAAATATTACATTACTGAATAAATTTAAATAATGGCACCTAAAAATATCTCTGCAAGAATTCTTGAATTCTTGAAAGCTATTTAATTCAAATGTGATTGGACATTTGTTAAACCAGTTTTTTAAAGTTCTATTTCTAAATCACTGAAACACCATTGAATGTAATCTGTGATAGGCTGTAAGGATTTCATGCACGTGTGAAGGGGCAAGCTCAGGCTTTGCCTTTTGTGAGGTGCTGCCTTGCACGCCCCACCTACCCAGGCCTGTATCCCAGCCCTGCAGTGGCCAATCCCTGGCATATCAGAGGCAATGTTCCACACCTGCTCCTGGAGCCCCTATCCCAGCTCCTGAATGGCCAAATGACCCGAAGTCCCACCTGGGGCCAGGGCCCAGGAAAGACAAAGAGTATTTAACCCAGGAGATGCAGTAAGCACATGTCTTGACCCCACCTCCTCTTGGAAATTCTATCAGCAGAACACCTCTGGAACCAGGAGTGGTAGCTATACTTACTTTTTTTTCTATATTTTTTCTGTCTTTTTTTCACTTTCTTCTTCTAATTCTCTCTTGTAATTTTGAGTAACTTAAAATTGGATGGGCTTAGAGTTTGCTAAGTTGAGTGGGCCAAGTTAATGCTTTGTGAAATGCTTTGTGTTGATTGAATGCTGCTCTAAACTTCTGCCAAAGTTTTCTGATTTTCCAGTAAAGTTCTTTTTGTTGTTTTGAGCCCTTAACGGTATCATGTCAGTATTTCTCTCATGGCTCTACCTCAGAGTGCATAAAAAACCATGAGCCCTTTTAAGGGTCTTGTCTAGTGAGGTTTTTGGGGGCCTTATCTGTATCTCAGCTCATATATGAGTAAATGGAAGATGACAGAAATGTGAGTTTACATTGATGTTCCCACAAAATTCTAGATCTACATTTTTCTTCTCATTTAAATATGATTGTGTGGAACTGTTATCCAAATGGCCCTTATTCATTATTTTTCAATTTAAATTAAGCAGAAATAATGATTCTCAGTGGAAAATAACATTCGGAGTGGGAATACCACATTTTTTGCAAGACAGGTATATTCCATATTGTGCTATAAATTTTAATCACCTTATCTATAAGGTAGCTATAACTACTTCAGTTGCAACAAAATATCATCAAAATAATGCTTAAGGTATCTCATAAAAAGACTTTGTGTTCTTACTAGCTATTTAGAACAACTTTTTTTGGGTTGTGCCTCTTCTGAGCTAACAGTTTTTAATTATGTAGGTGTCAACATCACTGATTGCACCTACTCCCACTTACATACCCTATTTTGCTTTCCCTACAAGTGAAATTCAGTTCCTTTTAACTTAATATTGACTTTTCTTTCCATGCATTGACAGGAATGTTTCTGTTAGACACTCTCACAGCTTTTATATTTAGTAGCTGAAAGGCAGAACAGTAGATGAGCTTCAGCTGTGAAAATCACTATTTCCATATGGAGCACTCACTGCTCTATTTGCTGGAAGCAAAATTCATTGCAGAATTAAGGCACCCGTAAGTTCAGGGCTGTAACACACAGGGTTTAAGTTCCAAGACAGAATTAAGAACTGAAAATTTTGAATAAAATTCTCTAGGTTCTTACACAATTTGAGAAAATCTAACACACGATAAATATCTTATACATGATGAAAAATAACTAACAAGGAAATCTATGTGTCCAAAACATTTCTCAAGTTTAGAATTGTTAGTATTTTTGAGTACTTGAAGTTGAGGTGAAAGAGCTTTCAGTAGCTGGAAAATACAGTGAATAGCTTTTAACAGTTTATATCTTAAAGTAAAAAAGGATCATTCATGTCATCCACATTTCTTGGTATTTTGAACAACAGAATAATCTTTTCCTCTCTCAGAAATGTTGTATAATGATGAAAAAAACCTTTCAAATCTGACATCTCAAGCCTCCCTAAACTCTGCTTGCTATTCCATTAGGGAAAAAAAAAAATAAAGCCACAAACAGTTTTTATTCCAGAGCCTTCAGACTACTAGATGTGCTACACAGTTGCATAAAATAAAGTTTCTTAATCTCTAATTACAAGAAGTTTATAAGTTGATTGTGTATCTTTTGTGGGTGATATGTAATCACAGCATTAATAAAGTTGTATTCTGTATCCTGCAAAAGAGAAATCACAGGAAAAAATTTATGTCCTCAGGGAATAGTAATTTATTTATTTATTTCAAAAGGTGAGACTTCCTTTCCCTCCTTGTTAATGCAAGCAAATTTTTGCCTATTTGTTGTTACTCTGCAGTAACAACTGAAAAAAACCCAATGCAAGAGCAACACATCTAGCTCCAGGCTGCGTTTTGTACCTCTCTGAATACTCTTTCTCTGCATTAACTGACACCCTAGAAATGAAATTGCTGTGAAGTGCTCTCCTGATTTCTTCTTTTGCCATACTCCCTCATAAATGACATCAACTGTTATGACTTTGTGGTAGCTGTGGTGATTCCTGAAGGGATGTGGGCATATATAATTGAATGGCACCTAATTTTGTTTGAGTCATTTAATGTATAGCTCTTGGTAGTGATAGACACGATCTTTCATAACCTAAAGGTTGGTAAGTGAAGAGTGAAATATAATGACTGAGGTTCACAGAGAAGTTCACAAAGGTCCACCTCTACTAGAAGGGCAGATGTGCACACTTCTCAAGAGCTTGATTTTTTTTTTTTTAATGCAATGTTTTATGATATTTAAAAAAATAAATATTGTTAGTTCAAATAGCTACATTTCAGAAGCATATCTAACTTTCAAAATAAGAAATGTAAATAATCATCTATAACAATATGAGCAGAAAATGTAATTGTCCCATTTGATAGCTCAAAAGTTATTGATCCAAAATTATACAAGCTACTGTTCTTATTTATCCAGCTAACTGATTAACTGTACAGCTTAGTGGTGCAAATTCACCATACGCTGCATTTATACAGGAAAATAAAGAAGTTGAGTTGCCTTCAGAGTATATTAAATTTAACTAATTAGGAATGTAAAAGCAGGAGTGCTATGAGAGGCAGTAAAGTTCTGTAGAAATGCTTAATTAGATCCATTAACTTTCCCCCAATGAGCTTAACTCTTTTTCTGATTCTGTGTCCTGAGTTTTGTTTATACATTTAAAAAGCATAGGAGAGAGCTAAAGGACAAGAAAATTATCATATAAAAGAGATATACATATGTGTAGTCACTGTGTTTTCTCTATTAGTAATGATTTCTATGTAACACAAATATTTTGTTGAAGCCTAACTGCATCTTTAAACAGCAACCATGATTTTATATAAAAGATACTAGTTAGTTGATCTATTATTTCAATATTTCCAATTAACTTCCCTTTTTGATTGCAAGGAGGAATTTCCAACATAGTAATAAAAGATAATACAAATAAATATAGTATGAAGTGATAGTGTGTGATCTATTTGTTTGACAGGAAATGACAAATCTTTCAGGCCTAATGTGTTTGAGCCATTGTACATTAAAAAGGAGAGCAACTCAGTTTTGTACATATCACTTTACTCATCTAAATTTGACAATTAAATTCCCTTTAGCAAACCAATAGTTTATGTAATAACCAAATTATAGTTACATGACATTAAAATTAAATTTTGCTTTTTTTGTGTGTGTAAATAATTTTGAGAGCTGCAATAAATAATTTGTCTTCCAAAAAATAAGACATCGTAAGTAAAATTCATGTGGAATTTTGGCAGTAATCTGCAGGTTTTGGTATTTTGCTTCACCTGTTTTCCACACTAGAAGGCTTAACAAGCTTAAGAAAAACAATTTTATTTTGCACTTCTGTATCAAAAGATGTACACAGTTTTCATGCCACAGTTTCCAGTTTGTGACATGCAATTTTATAAAACATAAAACAGCTTTTAGTTGAAGATTAAACAGTAGTCCCAGTTTGTCACAGGCTTTCTGTGTGACCTTCATTAAATTGCTTATGCCAGTTGGAGGAAGGAATTTAACCACAAGTTTTAAACCATAGTTTGGAGTTTATTTACTATTCATTATTCTTTGTTTCTTCTATTTGAATTATTTCATTAATCCAAAAGAGGGTTGCAGAAACTATTGTGACTTAGGTGATCAATCACTTATAATGAATAGTAAAGACCCATTATAAACAACTCAAGGACAACTGCCAACAGTTAAAGTGTTTGACATATCTTTGTTTCTTTTTGACCGAACTTGCCTCAGGTGTTTTAGCTCTTTGCCTGCATGGGTTTAGAGTTTGAATCTCACGAATTTTCTGATCTGGCATCAGGATTTAGCATATCACACTGTTCCTTGTCATTTTACCAGTGAAGTTTTGTGGCAGCACAGCCATGCTACTGGGATGCCCTCAGCAGTTCTGCCAGCTTGGCTTCTTGTGGGGGGGCGCGCGAGCCTGGATGAAGGAATCCTGGGGTCTGCCTGCTACGCCCTTGCCACAGCAGGAACACACACAAAAGCGGTCAAGAAGGCAGCTTCCCCACTCAAAGGGTCTTTCCCCAGGCTGGTGGGAGGCGCACTGGCAAGGACAAAGGCGGAGAGAGGCGGCTGCTGCTTGGGTTCCAGAGAGTTTAACATTCTGAAGGTGCAGAAGCAGCAAGATGAGGACTAGAAGAACTCAGGTGTTTTTATACTGGCACAAACAGAGGCGGCGTGCAGGGCATAATCCAATAGGGAAAGGGAACATGGGAGGGGTTGACAGGGGAACAGCCAATGGGAATAGAACAGAGGAGGGATTAATACAGACAACCAATGGGACACTGAGGAAAGGGGAACATTCCAGAACACAATGCATATGGAACAGGGGAAATACATAAACATAGACTCATACATAAAAATAGGAGGGGCTGCAGGGGGCTGTGGGAACTCGCTATAGCTGGGAGATGGATTTTAGGAGTTTCGCACTGCTATGAAGATTGATACTAGAATTCCTTCCTTTTGAGAACTGCTGGCTAAAAATACGGAGTCATACTTGTTTGTGCATTAGGCTAGGAACTCTTAGTTCTCCTTTCTGAGTTCTTGCTTATGTTCCAGCAGTTGTTTTGGACTAAATAATCAATGACTCTATGCTTCAGGCAGAACCAGAAACCAGACTCTAGAACTGTCTTTCTTTTTTTTTTTCATTATCTAATATTCTATAATTACCAACATCTACTGATTTAAAATGTCTGAGATAAAGACATTTCTAGAAAGACTTCTATTTGTCAGTAGAAACTATCTCATCTTCTTTTCTGACACTATTTTCAACTGTACCTTATTTATTTCATCAGAGATGTTTCTGTGTCACAACCTAGCTAAGTCATTGGCATAACCCTAAATAAAAGGCACTTCCATATAGCATAAGAAATTAGTGATTTTTTTAAATAATTACTTTGTTTTTAGAAACTTGAACTGTTCTTTTCAACAAAAGATTAAAAGCTATTTCTTGTCCATGTTACTTTCAATAAATAGTCAGTCTGGCTTTAAGAATGCTCCTTACATAAGGAAAATTAACTACAATAAAATTTAAAGCTGTCAAACTTGTCTGTGTGACAATAACCTAATTTTGAGTTTTCTCTTTGTAAACTTCCAACATTCTTTTGTGGGATACATCAATATAATCAGCCTTTAAAACAAGTAAAAAAATTGAAAAGGTATTGGAAGTAAACTTGCTTATCTCCTTGTTGGCAAGCTGTTCATTATAAAACTGTAGAAAATTATTTTACTCTGATACCTGTTAACCTCTTTTAGGTCTGTTATAAATCGGAAGTTGTTTTTTTCTTTTCCAGGGTAATGAGAAGGAAAAGATTGTACAGGTAGATATACACCTCTGTCCATTCTTGATTCTACAAACCTTTCTTACTTAAGTGAAAACTTTACATACATTTTAATTCAGAAATATGTTTCTATGCAGTCTTACAATTTGTTTTTTCTTTCTTTTTTTTTTTTTTTTTTTTTTTTTTTTTTTTGTCATTTGTAATTTTTTTTTTTTTTTTTTTTTTTTTTTTTTTTTTTTTTTTTTTTTGTATGCATGACCTGATGAGGCCTTCTGTGAGAAAGAGGTTTACTTTTGAGTACGAGACCTACTTCTGGTACTACAAATTATTTGGTCCAACACATCTTTTCCACATTAATTATAAAAAGAATAGAAATGTTCTAATTTTGCAAGGCAAAATTTTATTTTTCAAAACAAGAGTTTTTCAGAGAACTAACTTGAGTCTTAGAATCAAGTCTTACCGCTGTACACTAAAATGGTTTCTCTGTTTGCAGGTTCCAAGTAGTTGCCAGTTCCAGTCTGAGAAGGTTAGTTTTCTTCCAACCTAAATAAAAAAATAGATATATAAAAGAGCAGTATTTTCACAGTACCTTTTTCTGGTTCTCAGAACTACAGTGAGTGCACTGATTATTCATCACAGTTCTGCAATAGAGTACTGTAATCACTGCCTGAAAAGCTGTAGTTATATACTTGTAGCACAAATAAGCAAGAAAACAGCTGATGCCTCAGAAATGCCAGAAAATTCAACAAGCAGTCAGAATCAAGGAAAAAAAAAAACAAGTTTTGAATTCAGAGAACGAAATTCTTGTTTGTAGCTACAGATTCTTTATAGCCTCTGTTATGATATTGTCTCTCTCAACCACTTTTTTTTAATGAAGATTGCATTTTAAAAATAAAAATTATTACTATGATTTATAATCTAATAGCACGAAAAAGGAGGAAAGAAGAAAAGGGGAAAGAGAGCTACACTAAAATCACAGCACAATTTTTTTTTTAATTGAGTAAAGTTTCGCTTTTCAGTTGTGACTAAGAAGTGGCTCCTCAGAGAGTAACCTTGAGAGGTGTCCCTACTGAGGATCAGATCCTGGCATGAAGCCTGCAGCTGTGCAGGAAAGCTTGGTGGGCCCTGGGATTTCCACTGTTTATGGAATAAGATAATTAATTTATAGTCATATTTGCATACCAGCTAATGATGATAGTTTCTTCCATGTGTGACTTGAGTCAGACCTTGACCAGCATTATGGTTAGGTAGGCTCATTGCTCCTATTGGACCTTGGCTATTATGTTGTTATCTGTCTCCCCCAAGATTTGCTTAGAGGATCCATTATGACCATCCCTGTCACAAGGAGACACACAATACTTGCTCTTGAAAACAAATTCCTTTGAGGACTGAAGTCCTCAGAGAATTTCCTATCAATTTTCCAACAGCTCTGAGCTTACTGTAGTACATACAACTCTGCAAACTCTCCTACAGGGAAGTGACACTTAAACGGTGACTAGCAAGCTTACAAAATACTTACTTTTTAGTATTTGGGGCAAATATAAAACACATATAAAACTTAGTTTACATGTTTGCAGTCTTTTAATTGTTTTATTGTACCTGGAATTTTGGTTTTAGGATGCTGGCAGTTTAATATAGAAACATAGAATTATTTTATTAAAAAATAAAATTGTGGAAGAAAGATGGAATTTCAGAACAGGATCTTGTCTCAGGAGACTAACTGGAGACGCACTTTTGAAATTTGTCTTGGTGTTTCTTGCCCTGTCAATGTAGTCAGCCACAGCCAACGGACTATCCATCATCCTAGGGTTATGCATGTCAGAACTTCAAGGGGGAATACATGGCAGAGTTGAAAGAGTCATTCTTTATTCACCATAAATCACACAGTGAATGAGAACGGCTCCACTCCACCCCTGCAGATGCCCACTGTATTTTATACTGGCTTCAACAGGAGTATTTTCACCTTGCAAATTAAGGTTTAATATGGGTGAATACATTGCATTACCTCAGCTGCAGCTCTGAAAAAAGTCACTCCTCTCCCATTTCTTTTCTCATACCTGGACTAAAAGACAGAGCAGCAACTCCTTTTTAAGTTTAATGACTTGACGTGTTTTTTTCTTTTTCTTTGCATGATCTTAAAGGCCTTTTCCAACCTTAATGACTCTATTATTTTACTCTCATTATTTGGTCTGCCCAATAACATGTAGATGTGTATGTATATATATATAAAACATACTCTATAATGGGTTACATATGTATGTCTGTCTGTATGCATATCAACATATGCATATAATATACAATTTAATGCACACCATATGTAAAATGCTTTGCTTGTCCATGATCTGTTTTCAAAGACCAGCCTGAGTCATTAATTGTTTACTGCTGAGACAAAAAGAAGACTGGAAATTAATTTTTTATATGATTAATTTCCAGTCTTTCCATGAGTCTAAAATAGAATAAAAGATACACTTCAGATAAAAATTTTGCATATTTGACACCTGCTAAAGGATGAACTACACTCCATTGTCTAAAAAGGCAAAGCAATATAAGGACCTGCTCTTCATTTTTTTTTTTCATTAAAAATGTATTTTATAACATACTAAACCAAATATCTCTATGCCTTTTCCATGATTTTTCTAGCTGTAGACTGGAAGAGGAAAATAAACTTTCCTCTTTTAAGCTCTTAAACCTTCTTTCCACTAATAATGTAGGGGAATTTCAATAGTGAAGCAAACTGAAAAAGTATTTACTCAGGTGGTTCACTACTAAAAGCTAATTTAGCATTTCATCAAATACAGATACATAGGTGGTGACCTTAGCTGGTTAAGCAATTTGCTTTCTTTTAAAACTTCAGCTACGGTTACGATTCTTTTCTTACTTTTATTGAATTTCTGTATTTCTTGATTTGTGATCTCAATCAATAATATGAACTTGGAGTCTGAAAAGGTCATAACAAATATTCTGTACATTTCCATATCTGAAAACACTTCGCTAATGCTCTCGCTGACCCCTTAGTAAGGTCAAGTTGTTCCCTTCTCATAACAACAAGTACCGTATTTCTAAGGAAATGTGTTCTTTCATTTTTAATGCAACTTGACAGTTTTGACAGGGAAAGATAATGACAGTCTGAAATACCTTTCAAAAAAGTTCAAAGACTAAAAAAAGATATATGCATGCTACATAGCTTTCAACTGTTCAAGAAATTGAAACAAAATAATTTATTTATGGTGCTGTATGAATGCAAATAATATGCATCTGCTATCAAAAGGGTGAGACTCAAATGTTAGTTACAGGTAGTTGTATTTGGCGATGAAAGCAGATTATCCTTTCTCATCGCAAAGAAGTGTTTGAGCTGACCATTTCAACACACTCTTGCTTGTTGCTAACTTCCCCTGTTCCAATTCAGGTTACTGACCCTTAAATCTAAATGTTATGGGTCTGTGGAGTAATCAATATCTTTGCTTTGCACATGTGGTGGTGTAACCACGGCCAACAACTAAGAACCACACAGTGCTCCCTCAGTACTGCCCACAATGAGATGGAGGGAGAATCAGATGGGTAAAAGTGAGAAAACTTGTGGGTTGAGATACAAACACTTTAAAATTCTAAAAAAAACCTCAAAGAAGTAAGCTAACAGAGAGGAACAAGGCAGTCACTTTTTATAAGACTGACTGTCTCTATGCCAGCTTTAGAATTCCGCAACCTTTTTTGCAATGCAAAGCTTCATAGAATGATGTCTGCTCTGAATATTGCCTTGCCTTGTTAAAATAATTAATGTAATTTTATATAGACACATCTTATCTATAGCTATGCATCACTTGAACTGCAAGATTTTACTCTGATTTTACTTGATTTAGTCATCCTTGGCACCTTTGTTAAAAAAATTTCACATGTACCAATGTGAAATGTTATTCTTACATTCAAATTCCCAATTGTCATAGAACAAAAAGAAATGCTAAAGCTTGAAATTCTGATCTTTTAAAAATATAGACAGCTGTACACAGACACTCAGGAGCAAATGAAAACACAAGCTTTTTCAGCATTACCACATAACAAAGATGGATTTCAGGGAATCATTCTGGAATTCAGGCTATCCTACAAAAAGTCATGCTGACAGAACTGTTATGTTTAGTAGAAAAAATTTAATGTGAAGTGCAGAATTGCTACTTTATCTCAATAAATTCAGTAAGCCAAGTTTAACCTATGAAACTTTAAATGAAATCACTATTATGATTATAAAAATAAAAAATGGAGGTAAAAATACTTCACTTTTTTAACATTCACAGGATTTAATCTTTCTTTACCTCCACTCTTACATATTTAAGTTTGTAATTAAAGATAAAATATTTTAAAATACATTTGTTTATAAATGAATAAGTATCAAGTACAGAATCTGCATTTGGATTTTAAGCAAAAAAAGTGAAGTTCACTAGTTTTTTCTCTATATTACAGTGGGTGGGATGATCAGAATTTTGTGTTTGGAATGGAGATGAACCTTTGTTTTGGACATGAATTTGTTTTTGTTTCTGGTATTTGAACTCCATCCAAGTATACAGGCCTTGGATTTATTTTGGATAAAGCAAAAAAGTTAGGGGAAAAAAATGAAAGAAGACAAGTTGTATTTCTTCAAATATTACTTTTAAGGGTTAATATTAAGAATTAAAGATATTTTTTAAGTTCTGATATAATTATGTGATTTTACTTGTATTTCTAAGATGTTAGAATAATAAAATCACATAATTGTAGAATAGAATAGTACAACTAATTGGGTCTGGAATAGATGTCCTGAGATCATTTCTTCTCATTCTGTCACTTGTTACCTGGGAGAAGAGACTGACCCCCACCTTGCTGCAGCTTCCCTTCAGGTAGGTGTACAGAGTGATCCGGTCCCCCCCGAGCCTGCTTTTCTCCAGGCTAAAACACACCTCCTTCCCTCCACTGCTCCTCGTGAAACCTGTACATTCAGACCCTTCACCAGCTTTATTGATCTTCTTTGAACATGACTAATACCCAATTGCTTGCTATTTGATAAGATGCAGACTGATTACAGTATTGCAAATGTCAAAACATAATCTGCTCTGTAGAGGAATCCTAAACCTCGGACCTAGTAGTAAAAAGTGGCTACAGAGTGTTAAAAACAGAGAGAGAAACACTTCTGTCCAAAGAATCTGAACATTTTTTTGTGTCATTTCAAAGAATACACTGTGGAATAAATTTTGACATATCTTAACTGCTTTCTGATTGGAAAAGCAAGAGAACTTTATTGAAAATGATGCAGTCCTGATTTATTATTGATTTGGGCAAGTATAACAGAGGCCTACTGGACATATGGGTGAATTGCAAGTGTGTTAGAATGGTAGGTAATTGATAATGTCAGTACCATCAGATGCTGCAGGAACACTGTATTTGGCAGAAGAAAACTATAATCTTTTTGCTGCAGAAACTAATTAGTTGT
This sequence comes from Edolisoma coerulescens, assembly GCA_013397115.1. Classification (NCBI taxonomy): domain Eukaryota; kingdom Metazoa; phylum Chordata; class Aves; order Passeriformes; family Campephagidae; genus Edolisoma; species Edolisoma coerulescens. Next base: position 18,321 of record VWZW01005257.1, on the reverse strand, counting down.
GGAATAACAGATCCAGATAACTTTGAAATCCCCATCTAAAAGTATTTGGTAATTCAGCAACAAATATTTCGACTTTTATTTCAGAAATTATGTACACTGGGTCACATTCTATAGCTTTCCCTGGTTAATGTTCTTAACTTGCTTTGCCTCTCTAGATATGAATATTGCTATCTGAATCTGTTAACTGGCAATGTGTTGTCTGAATAAGCCATTCAGTACATGAAGGGAAGCAGAACAATTTTTCCCTTATCTAATTACCTGGATTTATTAAAAAAAAGTATTGATTGAAAAAGGAATAAAACTTTCAGATGTTTTTCAACCCTGTATTTAATGTTACAGATACTTTTTCTGATCCCAAAGAATTCAGAACCTAAACAAATACTTTTGGGATTCTACTTATCATACAGATAATTTTTGAACTATTTTCTTAAATGACTTTTTGTTTTCATCTTCACCTTTACCTGAACCACTAGAATAAATTCAATCTACTTCAAGTAGAAAAATAAAATAATAAAAAAGCTAAGTCTACCTTCTTAATGTTTACTGCATTTTAGTATAGATGAGCCTAAATCAAACTACACTTCAGGGTTTCTAAAGTGGCGACATATTGCTAGAAGCAATTTTCTCCTTGTATTTCTGTCTCAGCTTGAAACAAGTTATACACCGTACCTCAAAGAAAAAATGTTTTTACAAGACTTCCAGCCCCAGAGGGGCTAAAATCTCTATAGCAATTTAGAAAATACAGACACATAAAGACAGTATGAATGAAAAGAACTGGGGGACACCTGGTGCCTGGTCCACTTTGACCAGTCTCCAGAGTCGATGCCAAATGGGATGCAGTTCAGCAATGTTCATGGGATGTCTGAAATCAAACTCAGTGCAGCAGCAAGATGCAAGTCATTTTCCTCTGCTCTAAAACATAGACCTTTAAAAGCCTAGAAACCACTGTACAGTGTCCAGTTGATTGTTTTAAGGTATGATTTGTATTGGTGATTAAAATAACATTTAAAGCAGTCAGACATAGACAAAATGAACTTTTAGGGAGTCGAGTTCACAAGCCTTGCCTTTCAGAAGAGGGACCTAAATGTCAGGCAACAGAGTGTGAGGCTTGTACAGGGTAAAGGCTTTGTTCTACCACTTAAGTCTGGACCAAAAGATTTCTCTAAGAAGGCACTGATACAAATTCTCACACATTCATATCTTAATACTGACCTTTGAAGTACATGTGAATTTGCGTGTAAGCAGGAAAGATGCCTATGTGATACATGATCCGACAGGATTATTTAAAACATGGCAGTTTTGTGCTGAGAATAGCTACCAAAATTATTTAAGACAAGAACACAAGGGAAATAGAACTACTATTTTTTTACCTGACATCTCAAACTCTTTGCAATTAAAAATATAGGGTGATTGAAGTAATTGAAGAAACTATAGGCATGCCTCTATGTCATAGACTGGCCACCTAGGCGGTAAATATTTTAATTTCTTATGGAAAGTAAACACTTAAAGCCATGATAAAAAGGTATACATTTTGCCAAACATCTAGAACAGGAGTTGGCATGCTTCAGTAATGTGCAGTGCAAGTTCCAATTCTATAAGTTACCATAGGCATCTGCACAGAGACAGTAGTTATCACAGGATTTACAGAGATCTCATGTCTTTCAGAAGCAGAAAGAAACTCTGGAATCCTCCAGGACATCTCAAATGGCACAAAGAATTGTGTTTAAGCAACTGAATCATACTCCAGACTTTTTCTGGTTATTAAAAGAGCCAGGTCAATCAGCTCAAATGTAGATGTTTACAACTAAGCTGACACCTCAGGTTATAAGAAATTGAATTTCACATCATGACTATCGTTGGAGTGGGTAAAGGCCTCATACTGAGTTCGATCAGGGCAATTCGATCAGTCTTTGGAGATTGAGGGGGTGAACAGTCTAATCCAATAAGGTACTGTCTCTTTTTAACTGAAAATGCTTTCCTACATGTTTATTATTTCATTGCAGCATGCTGGCAGCACACTTAGGGCATGTTTGCAGAGCCTAGATACATTATATAGCAGGTAAAGAAGCCTGGTGACTGTCTTTTTTATTTAGTTTATTCAAAAGAGGTAAAAAATGTTCTAAACTTGTCATTTTAGAGATGTTGTCCATACCCAGAATTAGAGTTGTAGGCATATGTGGGGCAAATATACCCACTGTAGAAGGCAGCATCCAAGCAGTTAATTTGAAGATCTCTTGCTGGCCTGATTAACAAAAGAATCAGATAGTCACCTGAGAAGTTTTATAGGACTTGACTTTTACTTCGTTAACATCCTATTTGAAAACACTTGTGTATGCACACATGTGGCCACTGAAATTTGTCCATGTCCTAGAATTTTTGAACTACTTATTCCCAGGTTTTATTCATGAAGGCTCAAAAGCTTTAATAGTAAGTTGTGAGCACAAGATAAATTGGAATAAAATACTGTCTATTTTAAAACTGTGTGTCTCTAATTTTCTGTACAATACCCTGTATTTCATTATGGACAAATCAGGCTTATCTTGGTAATCTGAAATTTAATTGAGAAGCAGAGAATCCTGAAAATGACGGAACATTAATCAAGAGACAAGATCAAATAAGCAAGAAAGTACTACAACTCTAAAAGTAAAAAAAAAGTAAGCTGAGTTAAAAAATGACCATTTCTTCCTCGTTGACTACAGGGATTTATTATAGCTAATGATTGATAGCTTAGGCTGCATCTATACTGTAGGGTAAACATACAGCTTGGGCGTGTTTTACCAGATCACCTGGTTGTCTAGGCTGGACAACTTATTTGCATGTACTGCAGCTCCTTTTTATGCCAGGATTGTTTTTGCCAGAAAAAAACAAAATCATTTTAGGAATAAAATTCCTGATCTTTTCTGCAGCAGTCAGTTTTTTTCTCAGTTACTATTCTCTCTCTATTTAAATTTAAGGCATGTCCTATTATTTGGAAAAACTCTTAAAGATGGCACCTGTCAGTAAGTTAACTACACTTTCTCTTAATATTTAGTATACATTTACTAGTTTTAGTCAAAGGAAGGTTCTGAGTTGCAAAAGCACCCCTCTCTTATCACAGTTTCTCAGAGCAGCTCCTGACATGACACTTTCCTTAGTCTTAGTAGTAAATGTTTAGAAACACTTGGAGTTTTCTCTGAGAAACCTGATCAAAAGTGATTTAAATGGAAGTACTAAACTAATCTTTTAATTTCTTATTATTTTTCTACTCATAAAAAATAGTAATACCAATAGTAACTAAACTTCAAAAATATACACTTGTCACTCATCACTGCCCACTTTGGGGCAAAACAATTGTTGCTAGTGAGAAATCACCTAAAAATTGGATGAAAACATCTAACAATGGTTATCTAAGGAGTGGATCAGAAAAGTATTTCTGGAGTATGTAACGTGCAAAATTAAAAAGTATTTTAATTAAAAATATTTATTTTCATTAATAAATCAGAATTCCTGAAAAGCTGAAAAATTTTGTCATTGAAGGTGTTCTACAAACTGGTTAATTACCAGTTCAGGCTGATGCAAGTGGCAAATTAATAAAAATTCAATTTCCCATTGGCATGCCAGTTCAAAATAGTTTTTGAAGTTATTCTGCAGATAATTCTGTCATTTTCTTTTTTAATTTTGAAAGGTTTTTTTCCCTTCTTCTATTTTAAAATGGAAAAAAGTTACTTTTTTTTGCACCACCATATAAGTGGGTTTTTTATACCCTGAGCAGCTGTGACTGTTCTCTGAAAAGTTGTGTTAGTGCTTCACAGTATGGAGTAAAATGCATTCTACTAAGCATTACTAGGGATAAAAGTAATAAGAGATTGATATTTTTTTTTCTTTAGGCAGAGTACAGTGCAAGTAAATAAAAAAAGTCAGACTCCTGAGAATCAGTTCATCCCTGATTCTGCTTACTGTAAAGTTGAAATGTTTTGCTACAAAGCTGGTAACAATTCATGATGGCTACCACACTACTTACAGATTTCAGGCTGGTGTATTCAAGTTAGAATAAAAGTCCACCTTCTCAAGTGGAACGAGTGTGAAGGAGCATTTTTCTGTATCACTGTATAAGGGTGCCTATATATCTTGGGGACATTCCTGCTGTGTTTGGCATATATTAATATCTTATTTGAAAAGGAGCTTTTGAAATGAAATTGCAGTTGTTTGCTTTTTTAACATTTAATTGTAGTATGTCTTCAGTCCTTAGAAAATATTTTTAATCCTGACAAGATATCGGTTATTATAAATAGTGAGTGATAAATTCTACCATAAAAATTATGAATTTTACTTGCATTTAGCAGATTTCATGTCCATTTATCTGGATGATTTTTTCTTCTTTTACTTTTATGGAAACAAATTGAACATTTCTAACTAGCTTCCTCAATAACGTTATTTAGTATGTGTTTTTCACATGTCATTTGATTAGTTGCTTCTTTAAATTAAATGAGACCAGTTCATTGTTTTGTTGAGATTTTTTCCTTAATCATGATTATTTGCTCAGTATGTCCCATTGCTTATTAAGATGCAAGAAAAAAGTTTTTTAGACTAATTCTTCTAGGGAACACAAAGTATTTTTCCTAAAAGTGAAAAAGCTCTTTATACTTTATTTTTCTATGGCTGTTTATCAATAGGAGTATGCTCTTGAGGGTAAAACTACCTGTATTTTAATTAGATAACACTGAATATTTTAACAAAGATTAGATAATAAATAATACTAGACAACTTGTAGTATTCTCAAAATATGGAAATATATATTTAATGTTGATATGCTGTATTATTATTATTATTTTAAAAAATATTAGAAAAAGCATACAGTCCTAAGTTTCCATTATGAATATTTAAAAATGTTTGTGAAACCATGATGTGAATTTAGGGCCTTTTACATATATAAAAGCAATGCGAATTATATAAGAATTTTTATTATACCACAGTAATGAAGTAGAGAGATAAGACTGAAAGTTAGGGCAGGATTCAGCAGTCCACGTGTAGATGTCTAGTGTCATTTGAGGTCTCTTGGGTTATCAAGGATATTCATGTAAGTTTGACAAATACAACACTGACTTTCTGACAGACTCATGACTTTATATCTAATCCTAGTGTGGTCAGGTGAAACACTGGAGGTCACCAAAGGAAAAAAACCCTTTATTAGCAGCTGAATCCTACCCTTGGGAAGCATTCTCGTGAGTTCTTACAAGGGAAAGCAGTCTAAGGACAGTAAGATATAGAAACTCTTCTTTAAAAGGTTGCCTATACTAGCATCCGAAAGTATTTGAAACAGACCCATGTGTAACCTTCAGTGGTTACGTAATAGACCAAATTTAAGACTCTGACCGTGAGCTCAGTGTCCAAGCACCCATCAGGATCAGTAGAATGACACTGCATGAAACCTAGGTAGCTGAGCCTACCCCAAAATGAGTTACGTGGAGTGGGATTCTCTTCTCTGCATGAAGGCATCTACTAATTTCTGGGCACCGTAAGGTACCTTTCCCAGCTTCCTCCTTGCTGCAGAAGGAGGTAGACCTTTTGCATTTCCTGTGTGTTAGGTTTACATGGCAAAGTTATGGTAGCAGCAGGGTAGGAGAGGGAGGTTGCAAGGCTACTTGCTGCAAGGGTGGCTACCGTGAGAAGCTGCCAGCCCCCGTGTCCAAGAGAGTGAAAGCCAGCTGGCTCTGAGACAGACCTGTCCCTGGCCAAGGCTGAGCCCATCAGCAACAGGGGTAGTGCCTCTGGGATAACAGATTCAAGACAGGGAAAAAGCCCTGCACAGCTTCAGCCAGAGTAGAGGAGTGAGAATATAAGAAAGAAACATTGCTAATTGCATTAGATTGTAGTGTGGCTGTTATCCCCACATATTGCAATCATATCAGAGCTCGTAGAAGTTAATCAAAACAGATATACCTTTTATAAAAAGAGAGTTTATGCCTCCCTCACGAGGTCTACTTTGAATCAGACATGGAGAAAGTTACAATGTAATAAAGCAAAGGAACATACTTGTGATCAAGATGGAACTGGGAAAGCTTGTGGAACATGGTATATTTACATCCTGGTTATGCCACAGACTTATAGTAGTGCCTTGGACAAAACAGGTGCTGGGTCCAAATAGGAAATCAAAAACAGACTCAAATGTAAATTTTAATAAAATATGGTTGGATTCTGCCCAATCTTAGAGATGCCTTGTGGCCTTAATTTTGCTATTATGGTGCTAAATAAAAGGGAAGCCTTGGAAATACAAATCCTTTGGAACCCAAAAACCATGTTACACATCTGTCCTAGTTACAGCTAGGGCAGAGTTAATTTCTTCTCAGTAGTTGTTACAGTGCTGTTTGTGTTTTTGATTTGGAATGAGAATGGTACTGATGTTTTGGGTTTTGCCAAGTTTTGTTTAACCTAAGTCAAGGACTTTTTTCCCCTCCTTGTTCATGCTCTGCCAGTGAGGAGCTACGCAAAAGAAACTGGAGGGAACATAGCTGGGACAGGTGACCTGAACTGCCCAGAGGGATATTCCACACCACAGAAGGTCATGCCCAGTATAAAAATTAGGGGAAGTTACCCATAAGCATGGCCAAGCTGTGTTTGGGAAGGGAGGACTGGCATTGGTCAGCAGGTGGTGGACTGTGGATCACTTGTTTCCTTTTTATTATTTGTTTGTTTCCTTTTTATTATCATTATTATTATTATTTACTATTATGATTGTATTTGGCCTTATTTTCAATTATTAAACTGTCCTTATCTTGACATACAGGCTTTACTTCAATCCTCTTCCCCATCCCAGCAGGGTGGGGGGAGAGAGGAAAGGGTTGAGCGAGTGGCTGTGTGGTGCTGAATTTCTAACTGGGCTTAAACCACTACAACATCTGATGCCTATTTGCAAAGCATATTACTGAAATAATATTGCAAGCATTAGAAAGCTAATCTGTGGCTTCTGTGTTGAAAGCATTTCTATTTATATTTACAAAACACAACAATTTTCTGGGAGAGTCATATTCCATGTTAATTAAGATATTAACTTAAGACACCCAGCTAAATATAGCTATTTAATTTGGTAAAATTTTGTTCACAGGACTTAATTATGTTTTCACATAGTGGATGCTGACAAGTTCATTAACTACCGCTATTTGTTCGGCAAGCAGGATTGGAGAACCTGCAATGCATCGTGGGTTGACTAATTTTCTGAAGCAACTCTACATTGTGTCTTTGTTTCCTGGAAGTATATTATTTAAAAATTTTTAAATGTAGTCACTACAGTTTGGTTTCTACTGATCTACTTCTTATTTTCTGTCTTAAACCACCTTTCCTCAAAAAATATCTATCTTTTTAAAACAATATAATAGTAAGTTAGATCATAAAGGATCAATACATAATTTCTCCTGATATTTTTTTTTTAATGGGCAAGACCTTCTTCTCTGATACTGTTGACTTGTTCTAGTCTTGCAACTTTCTGAGTCTTCCTTGACTCCAAATTTTTTAAAAATTGTTTTGCAACTTTAAATTTTCAAGTTTGTGCTGGTTCTTTTTCTGTATTCCAACAATTAAGACATGAAGATTCTCAAGAAATTATGACTATTTTATTAACATACTAGAATTAGAATTCTGCCTAACTCTCACTGAAGTAGGATGATTGAGGCTGTTGATGTTAAGTCCCTGGATTCTTTGACAATACGTGCGGGAGCTCAGGACTTCTGAAAATGAATTAATATGATTTTGCAGAAGACTCTATTGTTTACGTAACATTCTACTTATACATTTTACAACTGCTGTACATGCGATCACACATTGTTTGATTGGTCTCTCTATTTTGTCTACGTGCTCTGCACGCACTTTTCAGAAAATATGGTTGGTTCTAGTCTAGTGCGGCACTGTCTATCTATTTCTTGCTGTCTTGGTATTTTGCTTTTCAGCTTCTTTTTTAATTTAGCGCAGTTTACATTTCAGTAAATTTGATGAATTTTTGAGGGCTCTGATAAGAATAACTAAAGCTGGTTTGGCTGGGGCACACTAAAATGTTCAAATACATTACAACAAATAACGTGAATAAATAGTAGTTCTTTGCACTATTTATGTGTTTGTGTAAGATTGTTATTGTTTATTGTATATCATGGTAACATTTTAATCTTTTTCTTAAAAAAAAAAAATCACTTTTTGCTTCCTCTGAATCCTTAGATTCCATAGAAAATGTTTTAAATTGCACTGTAAAGTAAAAGCTAGAAACTCCTACTTAGGATTTCATACATGCTGAGTATTTTTTTAAAAAATAGCATCATGTCTTTATTAGTGATATGTTTAGGAAAAAATAATTCAAGCAATGAAGTTGTTCATAATGTTTTATGCATCTCTTTTTATTTTATCTTACTTTTGTGCTTAATACCTTGTCTTAGGTTACAATGTACAACTTAACCAAAAGTATGTATTCTATCACCATCNGGACTGCTGCCACCACCCTGCCCGGCAGGGTGTCAGGTCGTATCCTGGCTCTGGCAGGTTAAGCCAGTGTTTCTGTATTATTGCCTTGTTATATATACTAGTAAAGAGCTCTTATTTCCATTTCTCATATCTTTGCCCGAAAGCCCCTTAATTTCAAAATTATAATAATTTGGAGGGAAGGGGGTGACCTTTTCCATTCCAAGGGAGGCTCCTGCCTTCCTTAGGAGACACCTGTCTTTCAAAACAAGACATATGTTGACTCACTTATTATTATTACTTAATTTTTGGAAACACTTAAGAGTTCTATAAAAATCATGATCGAATGTGCAGAAAGTTATTTTGAAGTACCAAATTGAATCTCATTTCAGTTAATCACTGACTTGTTCATGTGGGACATGGAATTTTGGCTGCCTAAAGGGGTAATGAGTAGGAAGGAGTGGGAGTGCTCTGAGCTTCCCATATCCTAACGATTAATAGGTCATAGAGATAGTTCTACTTCCCAGTATCTTTTTGCACAGTTTTGCAAGAGGTAACTATAGTCTATAAATAACCAAAAAGTAGGTTTATTATGTACTTAGAACTTACACTAATCCAACACAGTCACTGGAATAGTTAAATGTAAAATAGGAAATTAAAGTATTTAAGAATATTAACATCAGCAGAACAAGGCAGAAAATATGTTGCAGTTAGATATAGAAATAAAAAATTTGAGTCTAATTTTAGCAAAAGCTGATGATCCAAGGAATTAATCTAAATTCTAAAAGAGGTATTCAGGAAGTTATTTTGCAAAAGTAATTTTAATGCATTATTATTATTATTATTATTATTATACAAAAATACTGTGTTGATCTTTATTTATCTGCATTTTTCTCCAGTTTAGTTTGCAAAAATATGTTGATTCTTCTTGCTGCTCTGGGGATAAGGAATCAACTTGGTGGCTGAAATTGGACTTTGAGATAATGTCTCAAACTGTTTACAAATGCATTTTCTTATCATTAACAAAAGCAGCATCTCTCTATGACAGATAAAAGGTACCAGTTTAGCCTTGCAGATGGAATATTCAATGAGGTTGTAAATCTGCAATTTGGACTGATTATACGTGGAACTCAAAGAATCTTAATCTCTTTAACAATTAACTGCCTGAACAATGTTCATATATCAGCTATGTCAGAAGGCAGCTTGTTAATAAGTGAATATCCTTTCCACCCTTCTATTTGACCTTGTAGAGCACTTTCCAGTAAAATAAGTTACTTGTAGCCTTATCTTTTGAGACATTTGAAACAGAAACAGACATAGCTGAGAAAACAGAAGAGAGGAAAATAGCTTACTGAATATAAGATTTGAGGTTATGAGTAGTGCCAAAAAAGATAAGTAAATCTGTGACCACATAAACAACATTATCATTATATCTGTTATGATGCCAAGATGGTTTGCCATGATATTAGTAGAATTACTGCTTTTTTCCCCTGCCCTTTATTTTCCGATATTTTGTCCGCACTCATTTTTTCTCATGTATTCTCTTTTAGGTAGGAGTTTTCTAGCTATGATTTTTTAAGATAATAATAGGTGGAAACTTTTGTTAATAAGGTCATGCTGTGTTTCACAGTTTGGAAGAACATGTCTTGGTGTTTTACTAGATTGTTTTAAAATATTTTTACAAAGTCCTTGATGAAGTCTGGCCTCACCCTACCTTCACAGAATGTCCAAGGATGACCAAAAGTCCACTTAGTGGACCCCTTAGTCCACTTAGTAGATCATCTTACAGTGCCCATGGCAGCTTCAATGCAGCCTCCAAGAAGTGCTGCTGGCTAAAAGCCGAACTGCAGCAGTAATTGTAGCAGCAGCAGCAACTGCAGCAGCGGCAGGCACTAGGACAATATCTACAACTTGCTTTTATTTCCAGGATATCTAGTCTAAGTAAGATAGGTCAATTTTAGTACAGAAAGCAGGAAAAAAGTCTCTTTGAAGTGTCTATAAGAAATAACAATATGAATTAGGTTCAAGATGGCATAATTGACAGGCAGTAAACCATCTATTTTGTCTTATTTTTAAAGAAAGCCCAGCCTTGCTTTCTCCACATAACCACTCCTGTCTTCATGGAGTTTCATATTAAAAGGTGACTAGAATTTGATAAATGGAATGCTAAGTGCTGTAATAGCCATACTTTCAGTACAAATATTGTGTAGTAATCCAAGTGACTCTATTAATCTCTTTGAAATAAAGAAAATAATGTCAAAAGCTGTAAATTACCTACATAAAGCTATAATTTACTAAATGTTTCCCCAATTCTACCTTGTCACTCTTATCTTGCAAACTCTATATTGCTGGTTTCTACAAAAGATCATTATACTAATTAAACTTCAAATGTTTTGCTTTGCCTAAAAATATCACAGGTAGCTTTTGAAGAGATATTTTATTTCATTGTTTCTGGCTGTTTATCTCTTCCATAGGAGAAAACTTGTTAGAATTTCAAGAGTGAATAAATCTCAGTCAAAGAAATAAAACCAAAGGTATGCTAACACAATGAAAATCCACAAATTATTGCTATGTTTTATATTCAAACAAATGTAATTAAGAACAGAATGTTGTATTATATGTAATTGTATATAATGTTTTATGGATCTAACACATGTCCCAAAAGTTTCAAGGCTTGGAACACTGACAGTAATAATGAAAATAAAAGTGAAGCCCCAAAGCAAAATTTAAAAATCACAAAATGTTTGCACAGTGATTAGCTTCCAGGTTTCACTACCAAGATAATAAAATAATGTTGACATCCATAAAACCATTACACAACTTGAAAATGATTTTTTTTTTCTGATCAGATTAGCACTGGGTAAAAGTGGTTTTTTTCTTGTCAAAGTACTCTATAAAAAGTTGAGATACGTAAAGGGCTGCTGGCAACTCCTTTTGATACTCCTTTATTTTGAGAATTGTGATACCAGAATGGTATGTTGTTGCTATTAATGTCAGGTGTCTGCTGAAAGAACAGCGAGCTTACAACAACAAAGATTTTCAAATGCACAGATGAAGAGAAAAGCAACAAAGGGGAAACCAAATGCAATAAGGACAAGAAAGCAAAGCAGCTTTGATAAAGTATGCAGTCTAAGCTAACTATCAGCACTAGAAGGTGACTCTACTTTTCTCCCCCATTTATTTCCTTTTCTACAGTTGCTGTATAATCAAGTCATTTTGAGTAGTGTTGTTTTAAGATTTTAAACAGAAAACAAAGTTCTTCCATTCTTTGTACAGTAGCCAAAACAACAATAAAAAAGAATAAATTAAAAAAAAACCAAACTTAACAGATCTGATTTGGTACAGACATGTATTTATATGATTGTTCCATTCTGGCTGGCTATCTGTGAAGGCCATTATTATCTCAATTCAAAATATGGATCTAGACTGTTTAAATTAAGAGATTATTTTTTTAGTATGTGGGAGAATGTTGTGGTTTAGGAATGGTACTCCCCAGTTCAGTGCCATCACCAAGACTTTCCCAAACCAGATGCAGCTCACTCGCTCTCCCTCTTGCCCTCTCCCTTCTTGCTTGAAGGTTGGAATTGAGAACTGGACAAAAAGGTGAAAATCACAGGTTGAAATAAGAGCAATATTAATGGAAACAATAAACTCACATCCACACATATTTTTTTACTAATTTATGTGTTGTCATAAAAAGTTTCAGAAGAACTAGAAAATACAGAATGTTTTTGAGCAAGAATGTCATAAACTTTGAAGATGGGTTCAAACTCCAGACTCCAAACTGTAAGTGTCTGAATGTAAATGTTTAAGCTTCCATCAATGATGTAGGGCTTAGATGAATTGTCAAAATTCCCTAAATTGCCTTGGTTTTCAGTGCAATTTGACATAGAATACTATCTTGTCTGAGTTCCAGTTACCAGCCTGTGAGAGCAGAGATCAGCTGCAGGTCTAGCCTAATGAAAATGTCTCAAATGACATTTGATACCTACGTTTGCTTCTAAGAAACTACCCTCTAATTAACAGTGTTGGGATCTGAGATCTCATTTTAAGGTAAGTATCTACTGTTTGTCACATGTATAGCTCTCTGAATCAGTGAGTTGCCAGCATTAGCAAACTGCATCCTATGACTAAACTTAGAAGCCTGCAGTCTCAAGCCCTGTCCAAACCCTAACATTTAAATACATAAGTCAATGCAGATGGATCCTGTTCTAAATACTCCATAATGAGTGGAAAGGGAATGTTTTTTCTATTCTAGGAATTTGTAATGCAACTGGTTGTACTATTCGTTGCAAAGCCATAGAAAAAAGACATATCTAGTGAGAAACAGCAAAACAGATTTTTCATTCTACATGAATATCCCTCACCAAGCTTTCTCTAAATCTGAAGTTCAAGAAAATATAGTATCTGTTCCAGAACTGCTTATATCAAGGGTTCAGCCATTTGAAAATAAGGAAATCATTCAGAGACTGCTCAGATGCTTTGGATTCTATTCTCTGAGCTTAGAGATTAGGGAGAAGAAAACTATACTGGGGAGTTTTATTGAAGTGCAGTGAGTCTTTACTTCAGGGACAGCTATTATTTTTGCTCATGCTTGTTGCCCAGGCAACAGCTTATGCAGTGATCAGTCTTCACCAACATAAAGCATTAGCCTAAAACTGTAGAGATTGAGCCTTGGATAGAATAGAATAGAACAGAATAGAACTATTTCAGTTGAAAAGGACATACAAGGATTATCTAGTCCAACTGCATGACCAATTCAGGGCTGACCAAGTTAAACCATGTTATTAAAGGCGTTGTCCAAATGCCTCCTAAATAGGCTTGGGATATCAACCACCTCTCTAGGGAACCTATTCCAGTGTTAGACCACCACTTGGTAAAGAAATTATTCCTAATATCCAGTTTGAACCTTCCCTGGTGCAGCTTTAAAACATTCAACATGTCCCATCACTAGGTACCAGGGAAAAGAGATCAGCACCTCCCTCTCCAATACAGCATCCTCCTCAGGAAGCTGTAGAGACAATGAGGCTGACCCTCAGCCTCCTTTTCTTCAAACTAGACAAGCCCAAAGCTCTCAGCTGCTCCTCCTTCCAGCCCTTTCACCAGCTTTGTTGCCCTTCTCTGAATGCATTCAAACACCTTCACATCCTACTTAAATTCTGGGATCCAGAACTGCACACAAGGTGAAGCTGCACCAGCATTGAATACAGCAGGATTATCACCTCTTTTGACTGGCTGGTGATGCTGCATTCAATGCACCCCAGGATGTGATTTATGATCTGGGCTGCCAGGAAACACTGACTCCTATTAAACCTTGTTGACCAGCATCCCCAGATCCCTTTCTGGAGGGTTGCTTTACAGCCATTGCTCTATCAGTTTATATTTGTGTTCTACCAGTTGATTACTTCAGCCAGGTCTTCACCCAGTGCACTGTGAACCCACCCATCCCACAGCTGACCGGCGTGTTGAAAAGGATGCTGTGAGGGATAGTATCAGAACCCTACTAAAATCCATAAAGACTACATCCACTGCCTTCCCTTCATCCCACTAGGTGGGTGACACAGGGATATCAAATCAGTTAAACAGGACTTCTCCTTTGTGAACAGGGCTTCTCTCCATGTTGACCATGACTAATGATGGCATTATTCTTTAAATGCTTTTCAAGAGTAGCCCGTGTAACTTTACCCATAACTTTTCCAGGAACTAGGCTAGACTAACAGATCTGTAGTTACTCCACAGACTCAGTACATAAAGCTGGGGGAAGGAGGAGGGAGGGAGGCTGTTTGGAGTGATGGTGTTTGTCTTCCCAAGTAATGGCTACTCCTGGTGGACTCCTGCTGTCCTGGAGATGGCTGAACACCTGCCTGTCCACGGGAAGCGGTGAATTAATTCCTTGTTTTGCGTTGGATTTGTGCATGGCTTCTGCTTTACCTATTAAACTGTCTTTATCTCAACCCACGGGTTTTGTCACTTTTCTCTCTCCCACATCCCAGCAGAGACCAGGGGGTGGGGTGAGAAGGGCATGATCGAGCTGCTTGGAGGTGCTTACTTGCCAGCTGGAATTAAAACACAACAACACCTTATTTAGGGATTGCTTGCCCAGTCTTTCCACAAGGCAGACTAATTCAGAGATACTGCAGTGATCTAAAGCTGCCAATGCATAGTGCTTAGCATTTATTTTGAAAGTATGTATGTAAAATCCAGGGCCAAAAGATCAGAAAGGAAAATGCAAACACAAAATCGATTTCTGCTCTGCAGTCCATTTGATTATGAAATTAGAAAATTTGGTACAGAGCTCTTTGGGTAAACTGACCTACTCCAGTTACCCTGATGATACCCATTACATAAAGTTATTGTATGAGCTTATGTTTTCAGTAGTAGGTCTTCCTAAGAGGTTCCCAGAGGAAAATTGGTTTTTATCTTATCAATGATAATATTTTTAAGGAACCAAGATTCTTCATGGATCCCGGGTGTTCTTGACTCACCTTTTACAGGCATGTTAAGAGACAGCATTCTGAAATCTGCCAAAAACTTCTGTGTGAGAAAGAGTTCAGAACTGCCGCAACACTAATGGGCAAACTGAAATAAAGAATCTAGACACCTAATGTGTGATACCTGAGCCAATAAATTCAGACAAGTTTTAATACATAGTAGAATGGCCAGGAAAATTTCAAAGACATAGGGAGTTTCTGCTATTCAGTACTCTCTTTCTGGAACTCCATGAGGTGTAAATAAAATCCATCATTATATAATGAAACTCGGATCATTTAGAGATCCAGCACACAATGCAACACATGCCTGCTGGGCAATTTTGTGCAGCATGGTTGTCTCGAAAAACGACCATCAGTGAAATTGGCAGATACTACCAAATACCTTCTATCTCCTGTTTTATTGATAAGAAAAAAATGTGGTCATGGAAATAATTTTAGTTTACTTGCTTCAAAAATCCTAAAGTCCTTTCCTGTGACAACTTTAACTAATGCCCATATTATTTTATCTGATTGTGTTTTCTCTGTTTAGACACAGTGTTCAAGTACTTGCAAGGAGGTAGTCCTGTCTGGTAAGGAAATTATGAGGGGGCTTTTTGGTTTCCCAATGTTTTTTTTTCCACAGTGTCAATGCCTATGTAGGTGGGAGCTAAGCTGTGAAAGGAACTCTCTCTTTTAATGCAGTAGAACGGTAGGAAACCTCAGAAGGATAGAAGTCAGCAGAAGTTTAAGGATTAGATAAAACGTTACCAGCACTTACATTGTTGTCTGGGAAAAAGAAGGAAAGGGAAAGCTTCTCTTTATTTCTTCCTGGTGTCACAGAAATTATAATACCCAAATGTATTAAATCAGAAGATGTATTAAAGGTAGTACGGTTCCTCATTCCAGTAATGGGATATTTATCCTTTCAATGCTTTCTGTAGCAATGCCAAAGGCAAATCCCACTTGTCTGAAATAACACTGAAGAGAGCAAGATCTGCTATATGGGGGATTTGTGAACTCAGGACACAGGGATCAAAGTACTGAGAAATAATGTGTGTGAAAGACAGAGTCAATGAGAGATCTGAGGAGAGACAGGAGATATGTGATTCTTCTGAGGAGCTGAGAGACTAACTGGTTTGGGGTTTTTTTCAGGTAAAACAGTAGTAATGAAGGCTTGTCCGTGAAGGGACTCCAATATTTGTTTTCTTTCTATGATGGCTTTGAAAACCTGACTTTGTCCCCTTGGGAGATGTGCACAACTTATTGAGCTTTTATGGGACCTATGAAAATCACACATTTACTTGATGGAGAACAAGAGAAAACAAACCATTCTAGCTGAGGGTGATGGTGAAGGCCTAGGTATGATAGGAAAAATTGTAGCAGTCTGATGAAAGACCATGGTAACAACTTTCCCTTTGGGATGTACATATTGGACGAGAAGAGATATATACATCTGCACATAAAGGTTTGTGTTTGTGTGGTGGGGTGACCCTGGATGCTAGGTGCCCACTAAAGCTGTTCTATCACTCCTCATCCTCAACTGGACAGGGGAGAAGAAATATAACAAAATGCTCATGGGTCAAGATAAGAACAGGAAAAAATCACTCACTGATTACTGTCACTGTCAAACCAGCCTCAACCCAGGAAATTAGTTTAATTTATTATCAAAGAATAATGAGAAATAAAAATCATAAGAACACCTTCCCTCCACTCCTTCCTTCTTCCTTCACAAGCTTAACATCACTCCCAGTTTTCCATATGTACTCCCACGCAGTGGTGCAGGGGGACTTGACTGGGCACTGCAGTCAGTTCATCATGTCTCTACTGTTCCTTCTGCTTCAGGGTGAGGACTCCTCACACTCCTGCCCTGATCCAGCATGGGATCTCTCCCATGGAAGGCAGTCCTCCATGAACTCCTCCAATGTGAGTCCTTCCACTGGGATG
This sequence comes from Edolisoma coerulescens, assembly GCA_013397115.1. NCBI lineage: Eukaryota > Metazoa > Chordata > Aves > Passeriformes > Campephagidae > Edolisoma > Edolisoma coerulescens. The sequence goes on along the minus strand of VWZW01005257.1, from coordinate 1,489 downwards.
CAGTTCTACGTGAACTGCTCCAGGTCCCTTTCCATGGGGTGCAGTTCTTCAAGAAGAGACTGCTCCATCATGGGTCTCCTGCAGGGTCACAAGTCCTGCCAGCAAACCTGCTCCAGAAGAGTCCTCACTCCATGGGTCCACAGTTCCTACTAGAAACCAGCTCCAGTACAAATCCTCCACGGGATCAGAGCCACATTTGGGCATGAATTTGCTCCAGATCAGGGTCCTCCACAAGCTGTGGAGTGGATCTCTGATCCACTATGGACCTCCATGGGTTGCAGGGGGACAGCTGCTTTACCATGGTCTTCCTCACTGGCTGCAAGGGACTCTCTGCTTTGGTGCCTGGAGCACCTCCTCTCCCTCCTGTTTCACTGATCTTGGAGTCTCCAGGTATGTTCCTTTCACATAGTCTCACTCTTACCTCTGGTTGCTATTGCTGTTGCACCCTGCCTTCTTAAATCTATTATCCCAGAGGCCTTACCACGGTCCCTGGCGGGCTTGTCCTTGGCCAGCAGTGTATCCCTGTTGGACCCAGCTGGCATTGGCTCTATTTGACACAGGGGAAGCTTCTGGCATCTTCTCACAGAAGCCACCCCTGCTGTAGCACACACAGACACCACCACAACCACGCTTTCCCTGCCCCCAAAAGCATGTTGCACAAACACGATAGAACTTATACTTGTTTTTCTATAAGTTCCGCTTTTTTTTTTAAGTGCATTGTGCCACTACTGCAATTGAGGTTAGTTATATTAGAATATTTTTTTTGAGCTTGTGAAAATATATTTTATATATGCTGAAAATATCATATTTTGTTGAATATTAAACTCTATCTATGATGAATTTTTCCCTAAGTTTTGTTGGATCAGAACATTTCGGAAACTTCACTGTTTCTCATATTTACTTTTACCCATAGAGAATTTCAATATTAGGCTTGCTTGTAAGGTTTCCTTTATTTTTTACTCAATCTAATTCTATAGTCATTGGAATGCTGGCATTCTTACCTACCTAAATGCATTTCCCTTAATATTTGTAATTATGTCATGGATGACATATTTTATGTATGCAATACTGTACAAACTCTCCTATTGAATCCATTCACAGTGAATCTTGTACTTGAGCATAGTTTTGTGTGCAGTGCTTTTCAAGCATGTAAAAATCTCACTTTCAAAACTTTTCTCCAGTGTTTCCATTATCCAATACATTTTTCTCCTTTTTTGGATAATTATATGAGCATTGCATCGCTAACAAATAGACCTAGTCTTACTGTTCTAAGTATTACTCTCTGTACCATCCCTCTTCCAATTCCTAGCACTTCCTTCTGCAAGTAAGACCGCACTGGTTCAGTTGGCAACACTTTTTATCTATCACACCATGGATGAGATAGCCAAAGCCCAAAAAAATTGTATGCCAGTGTAGAGGATAATATTTTCCTGAAGAAAAAGAATCTGTAACCTAGGATACATAGGCATGTGGATGCCGAAAGCTGAGT
>VWZW01005256.1:3157707-3270376 GCA_013397115.1 Edolisoma coerulescens | reverse complement strand
AATATAGTAATTGAATCAATATTCATTATAATAACCCTGCCACTTCTGTGACAAAACACGGCCACAGGAGTCTAGGGGGAGATAATCAGCCTTTTCTTTCATCATGTTATTAGCTTCTTGTCTCCAGGTTGGCACTTTTTTTGGTTACGTGTGCCAAATATTCAGGATTATTTGTTTGGCCACACAGCAACACTGCATGGATTTTTAACACTCTGTTCGGTCACCTTTAATGCTCCTCCTTTGATTTTCTTTTCTGACACCATTTTGTTTCTTCCCCAATGGTTCCTAATTTCTTTCAATTAAAAATAACCCTTTTCCAGTGCTGAAATATTTCACTTGTTACTCTGTTGTATATAGAATGAAAATTTTTTCACTCTTTTTAATATTTTTTTTTATTTGGTACTGGATTTCAAGGCTACATATGACAGGCTTTTATCTGTTTCCTTTAGTTTCATTTACAGTACCCTGAATTCAACAAATAGGGATAAACAGAATAAACTACCCAGCATATTTGAACTTGAGAATACCTGCATAGTAAAGGTGTACATCTCTTGTGAGATGGTATCCAAAATCTTGTGTGAACTGAGGAATTAGAATTTGTGCTTTGAAAGAAAGTCACTTAAATTTTCATCCCATCAGAAATATGATCAGAGAGAGCTGTTCTTAAAAAAAAAAAAAATAGTGATTTAAACAGTTTTATACTTACCAAAATTATTGGCATCCCTTGTTGCTCAAAAATAGTTACAATTCTTTTAAGGTTCATTTTAAATTTGGATTGTTGTTTTTATTTATTAAACAAAAAACCCACCCACACCATTATTTAAGTGAAAAATGTGATGTGTTGAAAAGGCACTCTCTAGAGAAGATTAAAGTTCTGATGTGTGCTGCAGAATCTAGTACAGCTCGTGGCTGTAAAGGTACCTGTATTAAATTTTGCAGACTTTCCTGTAACCCCTTCTCATTTTACATTAGTACTTAACTGTGGATTTTTTTCCAAATTCCTCACCCTTTTGCTCTTAGGTTTACATAGAGGAGAGTGATCAATAGTATTTTCATAAATCCCATTGAACCTTGAGAGTACACACCCTTCAGTCTTTGCAGAATTAGGGCAAATAATAATAGAGAAAAAGTTCACAAATGTCAGTTTTGTAGTTCATGCTAGCCAAAGTCATTTATTCAGGTGCTGTTAGTGGGTAAACATTGAATTATTAGGCTAGTAGGAAACTGCAGAGGAAATCTTAGGGATGCGGTCATATCTATGTTACAGGAATTGTATCTTCTGCCTATCCTTCCATCAAGAGGAAAATTGTGATTTTTGCTTAGTGATGTGCTCAAACACCTTGTGGAATGTTTTTTTCTTCTGTTATTTTTTTTCTTGAAACAATGCATTGGACAATTTTATGATTCTGTGATTCAGTATTTCTGGTTTCATTTTGACCCTTCTCAGGATTCAAAATACACGCAGATTTATGCTATGTACTATTGAGGAAATGCTTTCTTGCATTTCCTTTCAGAGATATTAAATTGAGGAAAGGGACTTGCTTTGATGCATAGCTCAATCACTTGACTCTTTCTTGATCATTTTGAACTATGAATCTTAAGTAGACACACAGGCATCTTGCAATCATTGGGCCAGATGGGAGTAACTTTCTCACTTAGCAGAACCCAATTTGACTTGATCCTATCTTTCTCTTTGTTATTTTAATGCGTTCCATTTCATGTCTCCAAATGTTTTCATTTTTACCCAACTCTGTGGGTCGGTTCCAAAATTCACATGCTACAACCATTCCTCTCCCAACCTCTACCAGAATGAGCAATCATATTTTATTCCTTATTCTCCCAAGTGGGCTACTTCTGCCAGACTTGTGTTTGTTTTGTTTGCCTGCCAAACTCCACCAAATGTCTTGTTTTAAGGATGATGGGCCTGTCTCCACATGGATTCAGATGGTTCTGAATTTTTTGAGGGTGTTTTTTTTTTTATTTTGGTGTTTGGGTTTTTTTTCTTGTCTTTTGTTTGGGCCTATTTATTTGATTTTTAGTTGCAGATTTTTTAGTCTGTAAGACATTGCAGCTAAAAAGATCTTCAGCTGAGGAGTGAATTTTGTTCTGTTCTTCCAGAATGATACATGTTAAAATATGCTTTAAAGCAATCTGGAATTCAGAGACCTGCATGGCAAGATCTTTCACTCATTTATGAAAGAACTATCACCTGTCCAGGAATCTGTGGTTTAAACACAGCATTTACAGCTAGTATGCTTTAACAGCTCTTCACTTTGTTTACATGACCTGTTAAGGGCAAAACTTATGTTCACACATATTCTCCTGCAATCAGTGTAATCCTGAAGACTGCTATGAAAGTTCGATTTCAGTAGTTCACTACTGACATTTTTATGAAATGCCTCTGGGATGTGAATTTTTATTTCACTAGTGTGGGCAATGCCTAGGTAAATCTGTCTGGGAAAACAAATCGAATTACATGCAAGGCTGAAATTATTATTTTATTTTTTTCCCCTGAACTATTTATCAATTCTATCCCACTCCGGAAAATGATAATGGTGTGGCTGTCCCGGCTGTCATCTGAATATTACAATGTGAGTGGGATATTTTTCATACTGTTGAGGGCTCAGCCGAAAGAAATAGCTATGTTTGAAATACTTTCAGTTTGCTTTTTTGACTTTATTTTTAATGTGAATTCAAACCCTTAAGTTCCATGGTGCTGTAACATAACTGCCTGTAAAGAAGAAATAGATCGGTATGTCAAATTCCCAGGCAGGCCGTACAAGTCCCTGGGGATCAATGTGTTACAAGTTTTGGGTGGTGAGGAAGGTTGTGTGGCCCCTCTTATAAGATGCTGCTGTCACTCGTGCTGTTTTAGGGAATGGCTCTGAGTGGGCTCTGAAGAAAAACAGGGAATCCTAAGAATGTGTGCTGATGTCAGTAGTGGTTTTCCTCCTTAAAACTCTTGCACTATGCCTGGTGAGGCGAGCCAGATAGGTGAGAAGGAACTCTATGCAGGGAATGTGTTACAATCTGTGTCTTCTTCCTCTGGTACAGGTGTCTGTGAAGGACTGTGAGAGGTGTCACGTCCAGTGTTGAGCCCAATTAATATCTAATAGAGTACATTTTTCCATAATTAAAGCATTACAATGAGTTCTTTCTTCTACTACTCCCTTTCATCTTAGATTTTTCCTACTTCCTCAATGGTAAATTGAAGGAGAAAACCATTGCTGTTAATCCCAGGCAGTAAACACATAGAGGCAAGGAGAAAAATGAGTAATTTCCACCAGTCTTCCTATTCCTGTCCTGTGAAATCTTACATCACAAACTAGTTATCAAAAAAAGGCAAGAGAGGGAGAAAACAAGACATATAAAATAATTTCCTTATCCAGTTTTCCAGCGACATAACAGTGAAATGAAGAGAGAGATTCGGCACTTGTGAATTGCCCAAGGATTTAGCACTTTCAGACTGCCTGTATTTTGGAGGCATTTATCCTGATTGAGTCTGCTGTCATTCAAGTAAAATAATCTTGGAGAGAAAAACTTTGTGGATCTTTTGATCCCAGAGTAAAAGTAACTGGTACTTCTGTCTATCTTGAAACCTGTGCAGTCATTTACAGCCATGACATGAGACCAGATCATTGTGGTAGTATTTTGCTCTCACTTCAGAAAATGTATAAAACATCTGTCAGACAGTTGGTAGTGGAAACCTGTCCCACTTTTCTCTAGGGACTAATGTTAGTGTGTTTATTTAATGTTAACAATATTGGAAATTGCCATTTAACATGTATTAAGAGCATAGAATCATTCAGGTTGGAAAAGATCATTAGGATCACCGAGTCCCAACTGTAGATTTGAAGTTGTTGATTTGAAGTTTACATATGGTCTGCTTCAAGGAATGCATGAATAGCTCCCTGTGCTTCCCTGGGGCTATTTAGTTGGTTGGTTGGGTTTTCCTGCTTGTTTTTTGTTTGGTTTTTTTCCTTATAAAAGAAGGAAAGCCTAATGAGACAAAAGGGATGTGCCACAAACATAAATCTTGAAAGGGTCAGTGAGATTTTTAATTTCTTCTCAGCAAACCTGAGGTAGCTAGAATTAGAAAATTCTGGCCAAGTATTTAAAAAATTTTAAATATTTGGATGAGACTTCCTGATAGACCTCTTTGGCTCTTCACTTTTTTTTTAATAGAATCATAGAACATGCTGAGTTGCAAAGAACCCATCATGATCATTGAGTCGAACTCCTGAGCCTGCAAGAATTACACCCCAAGAATCACACCATATGTCTAAGAGCATTGTCCAAATGCTTTTTGTACTCGGACAAGTTTGGTGCTGTGACCACTTCCCTGAAGAGTTTGGGTGTTTTCTTTCTTTGTTTTTAAAAAGCATGCATTAATCATTGCCTCTGAAGTGTCCTTTCCAGAGACTTAAATTTTGGACTATGACAGTCAGTTTTGTTTATCTCTGGGTGGCAGTGTGCAGAGGCTGCTTTGTGGAAATTTTACTCTATGGTGGTTATTCCTTGAGAATTTGCACCAGGGAAAAATCCCAAAAACTACAAATCACCAGCATTTCTGAGACAAGAATTTTTAGAGTCCAGTATTTTAAGGCCATTTAAAGACTGCAATGGATTGAAGAGAGGGAAATACAAGAGAGAAAAAAAAGAAATACAAGAGAGAAAAAAAAGAAATACAAGAGAGAAAAAAAAGGAATACAAGAGAGAAAGGGGATCCTATCTCTGCATACAATAACTGGACTAGGAGTTACTAGGATCTTACTAGCATAAGATCAGCGAGGAGATGACAAGTCATGAAGTTTGAAGATGCAAAATATGTCTTCACTGCTGTTTTCTTCATAATGCAGGTAATGTGAGACTTGGAGGTATTTTACTCTGTTACCAAAGAGTAGCATAAAATAGAAGTGCATTAGATAGATTGATCCTTTAGGGCTTTTTGGGGCTTTGTATGTGCTGATTTTCTGTGGCAATGTTTGCCTGCTTCCAGTGAGTTGTTTGTAGAGACTTTAAACCAGGTGTAACATTAGACCAAGAGATCAAATAGCATCTTTCCCTTGCTAAGGTGCACTGGAATGTGATGAAACTCTGTGGATTTGGAGCACTCTTACAATAGCAAATGACGATAAATTAGTTTGAAGACAACCTTCAAACAGGACTAGGATTTCAGTGAACTACCTCAGAAACAGAAATAACTCATCTGCAATTTCATTTGGCTGCGTGATGCACAATGGAGACGTTACAAATGGTGTTATTTACCACAAGGCTATTTTTAAGTGCATGTACCGAGCCTGCAATGCAAAATTTATAGCTGGGTAGAACTACTTAGTGACTAAAGCTTGCATGCGACCTATAGGAGGCCATAACATCGTGGATTTTTAATCAAGAAGAAAAATTATTTTAAGAATGAAGAAAGGAAAAGCATCTCTCACATGCCCTCTCTTGCTATTTTTACTCTTACTGAGATGGACTTTGCCAGCATGAAAATATTAAGACTTATCCTCAGAATAAATTTTGAGCCAACCAGCAAATAAGTCATTACTTGAGGAGACACTATTTGTGTGTGTATGTGTGTGCATTTTTCAAGAAAAAGCCAACATGCTTGCACACCAAGATGTGACACGATATTCCTGCAGAGAACTTTCAGGACACAGAAAAAACAAGCAGAAGTCACTGAATTACATGTTTGAGGCAGACTTTTGCAGACATGCACAGTGTGGGATCTGCATGCCAGCTCTCCCATCCTCACAGCAGAGGCTGCTGCAGAACCTGGGCTGTGGCTCTCAAGGCACATGGTCTTGCTGAAGTGTCTGGAACAGGGCCTTTTCTAGGGCATGTGATGTCATAGAGATAAAGCCTTATTTTGGCACACATGTGCACATATATGTTGCATGGATGCAGTTCCACTGTACCTAGTTTAAAGAGGTTTCATTTGACAAAAGAAATGCAGGGAACAGTAAGACATTAAATGCATAGCAGAAGTGAAGAGAAAAAAATACCCAAACTCAACTATATGTTAATGAATCATTTCTGGGATGGTCCTGATTAGCTGAAGATAATGGATTTGATTTTAAACTCTGTAATTCCCAAAAGTGCAGCTTTTTTGTGTAATATATGTTTGTCTTTTACCTTTTTCTGAAAGGAAAAGCAATTTTTTTTTTTTTTTTTACACTTTTACTTTTTTGCTGACTAATAAATACATCATGGTAGAGGACACTGGAATCCCTGGAACTTCTATCCATTGATGGTGTCTGTAAGCTGACTACCCTAGTAACAACGTGAAATGTCAGATTTGTAGGAACTTGTCATTTCAGTGCATCCTTATCTGTAAAGGCTGGATTTATTACTAGGCCTATTTCTGTACCTTCTATAACTGGGTTGGAATAGTTGTCACTGAAGCTTTAATAGACTCACACATCAGACAAGCAGACGGAAGAGGAGAGTGGCAAAAGCTTTTTAATCATCAAAATTTTATTTCTTTGCTTTTAATAAAATCTAGTTAGGGAAATACATTTATAGGACTTCTAGTATATTTATGAATTCTGAAACGTGAGGGGAAAAGTCCCCCACGCTTGCATCGCTCTAAACCAAAACATTGCTCTTCAGACACTTTTTTCGTTCCTCTGTTTTGGGTAACATCTTACTGAATGAATAACAAACTGTGCTAACTCCCACAGTCTGTCACTCTGTACTGCAGCCTCTTCTATGCCATGCTGGATCGAGCCTGTACTTCTGGCTTTTCCAAACTGCACTTTGCACTTTTGAGTGGAGTTGCTGATCCTTGCCTGGCATTTGCGTTGGCTTTGTGGGGCAGCTCTCCCAGATCCGCGCTGTCGGAACACATCGGGGCGCGCAGATCAGAATACCTGCGGCACAGTTTTGTCAGGTCTGTCTGGGTTGTTCTGCTTTGCCCTTGTCTCATCCTCCCTCTTGGCTGCCAGGAGCGCAGGAGGACAGTGTGTTGACACAGGGCTCCATCTGACATTGCCAGGTGCCCTGTCAGGCAGAGAGAGCCGCTCTTCCCTCTGCTTCCCACGCCTGCCTCTTGCTGCCTGCAACACGGGCCCCCACTGAAACACACGTACAAGGTGTTGTGGGTGCATGTGAAGCAGTGAATATCTCTGATGTTGTTGTTCCAGTCCTTAATTCTCAACAACATGATCGTTCTGCAGGCTCGCTCCTCATCTCAGCCATCTCTGGTCAGCCGAAGGCTGCAGTGGTGCTGCTGAGCTCTTCTCTTCCCAAGAGTTAAGGTCTACCAATATATGACCCTGAGTGGTCTTGAACAACTGAGCATGTAAATGTAGAATACATTATAAATTTCCTTTTATAAATACTTCTTCATGGAAAATTTGCAAGTGCTCTCTTCTGAAGGAGGGATTGCTTTGCACTTGCCACGTCTAACAAGAAATCATGAAGAATGAGGCACTTATGTCATTATGTTATTTATGATTAAAGAGTCATGACGTTAATCAACATTTTTTTATTTTGGTCACTGAAAAAAGCAAAAATAAGCAAGTTATGGCTTGGTTTTTTCCCTACTTTTTGCTAACATTTTTTAAAAGTTAGTGAAATAGTTCATTATTTGACTGCCCAGGATTTCAGAAAATGGTTTTCATTCAAAATATTCACTTTCTTTTAAATTTTGGTTGTGACTATTAAATGCTTGCTTATAATAAGTTTCAAAAGGCCTAAACTGCTTTCTAGAAATAAAATCTGCACATGAGCTTTGTACTTAAATGAAGGTGCCAGTCTGAGAGTGTTACCAAGGTCTCTACAATACAGATCTTGCCCTTTCTCAAGTAAGTTATATTGGGAAAGGTTAATTATAAAATAAGGCAGGCTGGAGGAGCAAACTCAGCATTTCATCAAGAATATGTGTGCTAATTTTTAGGGGTGGTTTTTCTTATTTTAATTTTTTTGAAATTATTTTTTAAGTGCTTCATAATGAAATATTCATGTTTTATTTTATTTGACTTGTAATTCAGTCACATGCTTCTGGAGGAGAAGACTGCCAGGCATGACTGAGCTGTTGGATCTTCCTCAGTGTTGGTCCATTTCTGTTTTACAGATTTAATTGACTCCAGATTCCCTCTGCACACTGAATACAAATGTATTGTTTGTTTAAAATCCTGGAATGCAAATCAGACATAGATCCCCCTGACTCAATGTGAAATCATTCCCAAGAGCTGTAGGACTGAACTAGCTGAACCTGTTGTGCCTCAGGGAAGCAAAAGCAGTATTACTGTCTTTCATATCAGAACTGCATAGAAAATAGTATCAATCTCTCGGTTAAGCAGCAGCAGCTCTTCAAGTTTTCACTCCAGTTTTACTTCCTTTGCAGTTGCACAAAAATCCCCATGGGTGGGGTAAAGCTCTGTGAAGACTGAGATTGATCTCTTTTAGGTTTTTCTCCGCATTTCCCAAATCCTTCACATAGACATTTTCCTTTATTGTTTAGTTTCGGGTTGCCTCATCCCAGGGAAGCCAGGCTGGAGCCAGGAAGTGTATCTGGCAAGCCAGGCAGTTTATCTGGCTCGTGGGAAGGCGCAGCAGTAGAGTGCCCTGAGTGCTGCTCCGAGCTGCCCTGGCAGGGACAGCAGCGAGCTCAGAACCTGTCACGCCGTGGGAGCTTCTTCTGGCTGAGCTGGCAGGCACGGGCCAGTCAGAATGTGTAATAGTCCTGAATGCAAAGCCACAACTGAGGTATCTCATGTTGATCCGGAAATTAAGAAGGACTTACATGTAAGCAGAAAGATCGTGTCCTGGTTTATTCCTTTCCACAAGTCTGCATAAATAAAATAAATGAACCAAAGGTGCTTGAATTCAATGGGAATGAGAACAATCAAATGAACACCTTTGCTGATGTCAAATACAGTTAAAGCTTCTCACTAGGTAAATTCCCCAAAATTTGGCAAAAATATGACAATAATTTAGGGTAAAAATCAGGGTTGCATTAACTGTGCTCTGATAGCAAAATCACTAAAGCCTCATTAAAATTCTTATGTAAAACTTCCAAAGTGTTCATAACTACTTTCTTAAATAAGAGCACAAGCTTGTCATTTAGATGATCGCTGAAAGGAATGTCTTTTAAATGTAGTACACAGCAAGGGCCTGAAATGGATTCCTCAGTCAGAGTAGCTCTGATAAGGTACACTTTATATTGTGAGCAAAGGTGTTACAGTAATTAAAATAATTTGAGAATCTTAATTTTGGTGCTGTGGTAGTTGATAGGATGCACAATGGTCTTTTTGTTTCTATGTGCTTTAAGATCTAGCAATTTCCCTCAGGAATTAATTCAGTGTCAGGACTAATGCTGCATTTAATATGTGTTAGAAGAGGATGAGAAGAGCTGCTGCTGCTCTTGTTGTTCTCAGTTTCAGAGGGTTTCTGTACGTTATTTGTGTAAAGCAGAAAAAGCTTCAGCCTGACTGCACTAATTCAGTTGTGGCTGAGAACAGGGAAGAGTTGGCTGGGATCAGGTAGTCACAGTAAAACCTTTGCTGGAAAAGCCAGGTCCTGGAGAACGATGCTTACAAGGTCTCATGTCTTGGAGACGAGGAAGCTGGAAGCAGAAGTGCTTCTCCAGCTCTAGGGTAACTTGCAGCTACAGAGCTTCCATGCCAAAGTCAGTTTTTCAGAACAGTGCACTTCACAGACTTACTGCCATGTATCATACTGAACAGAAACAACCAGGTCTCCTGAGTTAAAGGGAAATTAAAGGATTTACTAGTGACGGGACTTCTTCCCCTCTCTAATGAAATAAATTACTTTTGTTGTGGAATGGGATTCTGACTGCATCTAAGCAATTCTGGTGATTGGCCAATCTACACCTGGTTTGGACAATTGAATTTGAGCACATTTCTGTGAAATTAAATTTTAAGAAGTCTCCAAATTGCTCTGAAATTTGGCTCAGCTGTGGTTTGTTTTTTCCTTTTTGGAAGAGGGAAAGAGGCATAAAGATTTTAATGTTGTCAGTAATATATGTTTTGGGAAATAAAGGGTGAAATCTTTGCTCTAAAAAAACCCCAACTGCTTGAAATCAGTGAAATGAGAGGAGGGGAAAAAAAAAAAGAAAAAAAAGAAAAGGAATGTTGGGAAGAGTCCAAATCCACAAACCCCACAGACGTTCCACATCAGCAAATGCCTTTTGTTTTTGATGATGTTCTAAATTATATATTGGGGGTAGAGATGGCAGATTTTCTACATAAATGCAGATGATGGCTGCATGATAAAAAGTAAATGTTTAAGTAGTGATGCTGTTGAGAGAGGGTGATAAAGGTCTATTGTCAGGTGACCAAAGAGAAATATTTTAGAAGTGTAGATATTTGATGAGTCTCTCTCCTTAGCCCTGTATTTGTGCTGTAGACACAAGTAAGAAGCTACTGACTAACTCTCTCACATATTTTGTAGAGGTTGTGATCCACCAGGACTTGTGTTTGTGCCTTACACAAACACAAGTGGTGTTTACCTAATAGGATTTTTCACATGCTTGAACTTCCTGAGACGCTGTAACGCTAAAAGCAGACGCTCTGTTTGCACTCACGTTGGTGATGAGGTGAATAGCACCGGGCAGAAACCAGCAAGGTGTGCACGCCCCTAAAATTCAGTGCAAGGACACGTCTCAGGTACAAGACACAGTCTAAACCATGCAGTTGTATGAGTGCATGTGCACATGTATATGTTATTTTGCAAAGAAATAGGAAAACACATTCTCTGTTTTGACAGATATTAGATCATTCGAGCTATAAAGTTCCGGTCCGTTTGATAAAATTATCTGTAAATGGGATCTCCTTCACTAGCTTTTTTCATTAAGGAAAACTGTTACGTTAACATCAAAGATCAAATCAATCCCATTTTATTTATAATCTACTTAATTTTGGCTGGTAGCTTAGTACATTCTGCAAATAGTATTTATGATTAAAATATTAACTGACAAAAGTTATTATAGAAAAATTAATTGTAAGAATATATTGGGGGGTTGAGGTTTTTTCTTTTGAGGGGTAGAAAAAGAAAATTTGGTGTCTTTTGTGTTCTTCAGTAAGAGCATACCAGAAGTTTCTGCTAAAATAATTTAGAAATGAGTAATAGAGTTACTTTTTTATTATGGTAATACTAAAAATATAGAAATTGTATCTGTTACTTAGAATTAAAATAAGGAGAGGGTTGCCTGGGAACTTGAGAACTCATCCAGCTCCTCTCTTATCTGGAGGCTGGATCAACTATACCTATGTACTTCCTGACAGATGTTTATCTGGCTGTTTCTTAAAGATTCGCAGTAATGGAAATTCCATAGTGTTTGTAGCTAAGCAGTCCATTCTGGTGCCTCTCTTATACCAGAAGTGTTTTTTTCCAGCTCTCTTACCTGAATGTGTGTTACTGCAGTTCAAGGTCATTCTGTAGACAAGGAGAAGGATTCTTTTATTTGTAGCAGCAACTTCCATATATTTATTTAAAGAGTTATTATTATCCTTCCAAGTCTTCTGTTAAGTTAAACACTATTCATTCTTCACTTAACATTTATCCCAGGATTATACTGAAATCTAGAATCTGTAGTGTAAGGGATATAACTGCACTTACTGTGAGATTTATTTGGAGTACTTTAATTATAGCTCTTAATTATACCTGCTTATTCCAGCAGATAGCTGTGATGCCACCAATGATTGTCATGCCAGAATGGGAAGAACAGAAAAAGTGTAGAATATCAAGAGCTTTTTACCTTTTGGTTTGTGGTTGTGATTGTAGAATTTTATTAACTTGGCATTTCTGTACTACTCTGTACTACTACTAGTCTGGATATTGTATTGTTGTTACAAATTTTTTGTATAAAATTGAAACAAAACAGAGATTGTAATATCCAAATCTATATTAATTTTATCAATTATATTAATTTGGGCAATTTTGTCATAGAAGCAGTGTGAGATATGGGATTTTTTTTTTTTGTTTAAATGTAAAATTATAAGGAACCTGTTAGGAGGTTGAAGGGGATTCAATTAAAAGATTGCAGCAAATACTACAATTCATTTGTAATGAATTGCAAGTACTAGGCAGACTTTTCCAGCTCTTACTGGTCTTGATTTCATTTCTTTCAGTAATGCTGCAATTCTAAAAGCCGGAAAATTTCATTTTTCCTTTTTTTTAAATGCAGAGGAAATTGCAGCTTGAAGTTAGATGTTCTGAATTATTTTGAATGCCTCAAATTTGCATTTGTGTTTGGCTGCTTGATTGGTTTTGCTTTCTTTTTGTTTTCATCTGGGAATAAAAGCAGAATGGTCCTAAAAAAATATATATTATTGAAATGAGGGATCACAAGTAGATATAAGATGGAAGCAGAAAGATCTCCAACAATGCTGTTTTGCAGAGTATCCTGGGAAGTGTTTTAACAATGGAGACTTGATCATCTTGAAAATTCATTTATATGAAAAAAACAAACCAAACCAAACCAAAAGAATGGCAAAAAAAACCCTAGAGCTTGTTCCAAATGGGAAATGTGTGTGCAAACACTTTTTTTTTTCTGCTAAATGCAGGGCTAGGGATAGCCATGACTGGAACAAAAGAGAGGTGAGAAGGGGGAAGGGGGCTGCCCATGCCACCCCCCGGTGTGCCCTGAAGGATGTCCTGAGCCGGGGCCTCCAGCCCGACTGCACCACATCGCTGTCATCTACAGCCACCCCTCCTGCCCAGACAGCACCTGGAGCACCAGCTGGGTGTAGACTATACATTAATATCTCTGATTATTTTTTAGGTTCTCTGCAGTGTTTAAAGCAGTCTTTTTCTAGATGTGAGATGGATTTCTGTTAATTTAGTTCTAAGAGCAGTACAGCCACAAGCAGCTTCCTCGTGTTCTCCTGCCTTTGGGGTCAGCCTGTTGGAGTGGGCTGAAATACGGTTCAGTTACTCATCAGTAAGGGCCGATAGCTTATTACACACCATCTCTGTGCTCTTATTCTTCATGTTTTAAGAGAAAACTTTTTTTTTTTTTTTCATCTGCTTTCTTTCCCCTGAAGGCATAGGCCAATAGCAAACAGAAAACATCTACTTTAACTTCTGGTCTATGCAAGCTTTTGAAAACCTCTCGAGCTTCACAGCTGTGGTATTCAGCTGCCTTTTATCTAATTCACTGTCATTTTGTGGTATCCAGTGACCATGACTGTTTGCAAACATATTTTTCTCTGTTCTGTGGGGGTGGCAGATTCTTCACATGAAGACCTGGATGCAAGTCATTCTCACACCAACAGGAACTTGGGGATCAGTAGTTTAGGGTGGGAGTGGGGCCGAACATTAACTTTGTACAGATCTCGGATGTTGTGGATCATAGAGAAAGGAAACCCATTGATCTGAACGCTGTTAAGTGCCTGCTGGACGTGTTCTTGAGATGCAGGAAGCCAATTGATCTCTGAACTCAATAGGTCAGCAATCCATTACTGTAGGTCAGAGGGACAGCCTTCCTTTTGGATTTGTGATGCATTTACCCAATGCACTGGAATGTTTTTTCATGGTGAATTTTGAAATTATGATTCCAAAGAATCATCTCTTTTCAATCTTTCCTGTTTGTGGCCATTGTTGCTTGCTGTATGTATGTTGGCAGATACATACACATATAGAGAGAGAGACAGATATAGATAGATAGATAGATAGATATAGACACAGATGTATATGAACGTATGTAGTAACCCAAATTATGATTTCATTTCTAGTAATATGAAAGTTATTGCAAAACTTAATCAGAAATTTACTAAATTAATAATAAATTTCTTTTGAAAATTATGAAATTAAAGGTGGAATTCATCTGACCAAATGGATTCAGCAAAAATAGATCCTATAAGTGTTTGCATATTCCTAGAGAATATGAAAGGAGCTTGTTGTGAAATAAATATATGTATCCCCAATGGAGATTTTAGGATTGGTTTGCTTTGGGGTGTTTTGAGGGGGAATAGAATGTTCTCTAGATCTTGCTGTAATGGTTTTCTTGTGTAGAAGTGTGTGTTTTTATTTTTATATGTATGTGTTTTCATTTGTAAATATATATTTATATATGTATCTAAAAAATTCTGATGCAACTGTGTTTGTATAATTAAGCTTAGACCTGAATAGCACAAATAAGTATGAGCCTGTAGATAAATATAAGGGTAAAACAATGTGTTGACCCAAACACCAGCAGAGCTGCTGCCTAGTTTCTGCATTTTAAATGCATAAGCTGAATAAATAAGCTAACGTGATTGTGGAACATTTTAAATTGAGTTATGTGGCAAAAATAATTTCTTCATTGAAAACAAGAACATTGCTAGCAGAAATTCAAGTTGCCATTATTAAATTAATGCAATTTCAAGAATGTAATTAAAAATCCAAGTTTCAGTTATCGAATTAATGCAAGTTTAGTGAAGTAATTAAAGTTAAAGCAGAAAATTACTGTTTTGGCATTATATCAAGCTATAGTTTTAGGTGGTATTATCCTAAACATGTGAATAACCAGCAGATACTTAAATGAAGCACATGCCAATAAATTAAGAGACTTTCACAAGTAGAATTTTGTCATGGTAACTAATTAAAAAAAACCCATAGAACAGTCAGGAAAATATAACCATGGAAGTTAAACCAACAACAAAACCCCTTGGTATTGTAATGAATACAGAATTTACTGGTGCCATCTACTGTTGGCAAAATAGAGATGACAGAAAGATGTTAAAAGAGTGGTGGAAATGAGCATGTGAAAAGAGGGGTCAAAGAATTACACTCCTTAATATCAAACTGAAGAAAGACGTGATAGAAAGGTCAGATTAGTATTTCATGTTTCTGAGTTCTTACCAAGGAAAAAAAAGACATAGAAATAAGTGAGTCTGTATTTGAAAACTTTAGGCTTTTTTAATCCCTCAAACTCCGTGACTGTTCACCGAGGAAAGCCAGAACCGGATATGTGCAATTCAACTATTTTGGGATTGGAGTTTGTCTTGATAGCTTTATCCTGTTTTTCTTTAGCTTTTAAATCTAATGGGATCAGTTCTTCAGCTTGTACAAACAGGTGCTGTTTAATTAATGTCAGGGTTGAAATGCCATACTAAAACGTGACTGTGAGGAATGCTCTTCTCCCCCCCTCGCCCCCCTTTTCCCGCATGTCAGGAACAAATTTCCTTCTTTGG
This sequence comes from Edolisoma coerulescens, assembly GCA_013397115.1. Taxonomy (NCBI): domain Eukaryota; kingdom Metazoa; phylum Chordata; class Aves; order Passeriformes; family Campephagidae; genus Edolisoma; species Edolisoma coerulescens. The sequence goes on along the minus strand of VWZW01005256.1, from coordinate 3,255,230 downwards.
CTTCTAAGAAAGTAGATAAATGTTGGAGTAGCTTGAAAAGTTTCAGCAAAAATAGCACAGAGATCAAAAGGATAACTGCAATAGAAATAATTCAAGTTTTTCAGAATAAAAACAACAGCAAAGGACAAGTCTCTCAACATAAGAAAACACGTTAGGAATTTAAGAAATTCGAGTGCTTGTGCTTTTCAAGTGAGCTTGAAGCAGTGACAGAGGCAAGCACAAGATGTTTCTGCCTGCTTGTGTGCAGAGAACTTTGAGGGCTCTCCTGCTGGACATTTAATCTCTCTCATTATGGGCTGGGCTGGACTGTGTGGTTTTTTTTGTTTTAAAACTACACCCTGGTTTCATTGAAATCAACATCAAAGGTCTTGATTACTTTAGCCAAGCTAGAGTGACCCTGAAATAGGGAACTTGTCCATGTTGGGGACAGAGCCATGCTCTGGAATGTAAGCTGTTCTTCCCTTCCAGTGTTCCTTTGGAGCCTGTGAGATGGCTCTTAATGTGACTAGGATTTCATTTAAAGTTCAAGGTCAAGTAGGTGATTACTCTGTCTGTAGCCAGATTGAGTTATTAATTCAGAGGTCCGATATTTTCCCTTCATGTTGCTAGGAGCTCGCTTGTAAAACTCAACATGACTTCAAACACCACTGATGAAACAGAAATATTACACAGAAACACACAGGTCATGCATTGGGTCTGTTTTAGAAAGCCTTAAAGACTTCATTTTATTTCAGGCGAAAAAAAAAGAAAAAAAACCAAAATATAAACTTGGGCTCTTACAGTTCATACAGAACTTAAATTCAGGACAGCTCCCCAGCAAAGCAGAGTCCCAGGTGTGAACTGTTGCTCAAGCTCCCTTAGAGACAGTGGGTGGGAATGAAGCAGCTCTGGTTGCTTATCTGGAAAGCTGTGTCTGGAGCTAAGAACCGCTGGGTGTTTACTGGCTCCTGGGCCTTAGGGAGGATTTGGAATGCTCCAAACTGACCCAGGGCATATGCAGTGAGCGTGATTAGAAATGGTACAGATGAGCTGGGGGTACCAGTGTCCTTCACTGTTTATAGAAATTGAATGATACAAACTTCCCACACAAAGGAATTCAAGCCAGTGTTTCAGACTCCAGAGCTGTGGGGTACCTTCTCAGGGTGAGGAGCATCATCTTCCTGTTTCTCCAGCTGTCTGTTGAAGCTGGCTGGGGTGCAGCTCAGGAAATGAGGTCAGGGCATTTGGGTCAGGACGGAGACACCTGTCCTGACATCCCCAGACTGGTTATGCAATTCAGATTGTGCAGCCATTTGGTTCCCAGCACTGCCACTTCCCTGGCGCGGGGAGTAAAGCCCCTGCAGTGCCGCTGCCATTGGGCCGTGTCCAGCTGGTCTCGTGTTGTCTCATTGCCCGGTGTCGAGGTGTTGGTTGGTGACACACCAAGCTGTGCTTGCCTGCCAGAAGGAGCTTGGGGATGAGTAGATGTTGGTGCACTTGCCGTAACACCTTCGCAGTCGTGTTACTTTTAATGTACACAGTGCGGAGTTGCTCCTTTCTTTCTGCCTGAAATGCCAGACTGAGGCGTTTGCCCACTTCCTTAGGGTGGCACTGGATGCATAACTGGAGGACAGGATGGAGGGGGCCTAGGCAGAAGGGTTCCTGCACATAGGGAGAGAAGGAAATTAGAGGTTTGAGAACACTTACAGACAAGGAAGTCCAAAATTACTCTCTATACATAGAAAACAATGAGATTCATGGTTCCTGTGATTTACCATGAATGATTTTTGCAACTTTGCTCCATTTCATGCAGAAAACAAAGGGTATGGAGTGAATCAAACTGGAAGGTAGGAAGAGAAGGGACTGTCTTCTGTTTGAAGAAGTTCAGTGCTGCTGTGAAGGACTGGATTATAGCAATGCCACTGAACTCCTATATTGTTTTAATCAAGTTGTTTAAATTTTCACAGAAAATAGAAGCTGGGATTTCAGTTACAGGCATGCTGAGCACTCAGAATTGACAGAGAATTTGAATGCTTTGGATATGTAAAGCCCAAGCAATATGAAGAGTTCTGGAAAATAACAGATCGTATTCCTTGGTAACTGGGCACCAAATCACTAAATATGTGCTATTTTTTTCTGTCTTAAAGTTCTTAATCTGAAAATTTCAGATAATATACTTCTCTTCCTCGAAGGAATCTGATGAAAATGAACTAATAGTTCTGATGTTTGAGATCATATCAAGGAATACTAGAAAAATTCCACTAGCAAATTAATCGCTTCTGTTTGCAGAGCATGTTTGAGTGGGGCATGGTAAACTAAAGCCTATGGTCACACAGTGAACACTGAGGAGAAAGCCAGATTATAAGTATCTGTTCATTGCATGAACTTTGCCATCCATCTTTTACATTAAAAAGGGGAAAGGTCTTGCAGAAGAGTTTGGATATGGTCATACAGATAAGAATGACATCATATTGCAGACACATGGAAGGCTATCCCTTAAGTATGGCTTTTTGGAAGTTTTTTTAATACTTATTAAGATATAGCTGAAGTTGCTGTAAGCAGCTGTGGTTTTTTAAATATTCTGACCTTTTGCTTTTACAGCCCCTACACATTTAGTTTGTATATGTTCTATGTTGCAGCTCCTTTGCAAAGACTGTTAAACTGCTGACTCAAGAGTGAATCAGTAAATATCAATGTACATTGGCTGAAATTGCACCTTAAAATGACTCAAGGCAACCCTAGGAAAAAAATTAAAAATCTTACACTAAATATGTTTTCCTTGCCCAGATAATTGATGATCAGAGATATTTTAAGTCTGTGCCAGAAGTACAAATCACTGCTCTCTACTGTGAAATTGCGCACCCCATCCAAGGTCATCACTACTTAAAATATTGAGTATTAAATATATTTTCACCTGTGTGTAAAATCTGAATAACAGCATTGCACCTTCCTGCTACTTTTCAAGGTTTTTCCACAGATTGATTAACTCCCATCTAGGACTTTGGTAATGCATATAAAACAACTGTATTAATCTTTTTGCTGTGCATGCTTTCGTTTTAGTATATGTTGCAACAAAAGCTTTTCTGTGCTGTATGTGTATGTTTTTTGTTTGAACGTTGCTAGCATTAACTATTGTTCAATTTTTGTTAGCATTAGATTAATGCTGCAGCACTGCTGTAAAGCTGTGGTGGTGCAAAGGCACAGCACTGATCTGTGTGTATGGGTAGGGACAGGTTTCCTCTTTGGTTGCTTTTTTGGTGTGTATTTATTTGTAGTTTTGGGGGGTTTTGTTTGATTATGATTTTTTTTTCTGTTCTGGGATGGGTTTTGTTTTGGTTTGTTTTTGTGTGTTAATGCTTTAGGATTAGTCAATCTATTCTCTGCTGCAGAAGTACTTGTTTGTCCTTGGGGAGATGAGAGGAATTTTCAGAAGCGTGTTGTACGGACTCTGAATAAGTGATTTGTGCCAGTATCTTCCCTGTGAAGTAGGTGGCTCCCAGCCTTGATTGAAGTGAAAAGTGATTTCTAGCGTATGACTCAATGATTTGATAGCATCTCTAAACCTGGATGGGTCAGGGGGAGAAGTCTGTGTGAAGGTTAAAACTTGGCTTGAATCCAGGTTAAAGTCTTCAGCAGATACCCTTAAATGAGCAGGGTAACTGCTGGTGCACTACTCTAATGGCACTGCTTTGTCCCTGGGCAAAGTTCAGGTTTACCCTTTTTTAAAAAAACATTTTGAACTGTTTAGTGGTTTAGGATTTAATCACTCCTTGTTGGTAATAAAAAGTCTCACACATAATATATTAGCAGGCTTTCCTTTCCTGGTAAAGAATGTTTCCATACAAACTTCATAATGATGTATGAGCCAGATGGGTAGAATTGGAAACTTAAGTCATTTTTACCCTCACTATGTTAAAGGTACTTTGCCAACAGGTACACTAACCAAGCATATCACAGTAATGTATGAGTTTGCATCCGTTTGTGAATCTAAATTGTAGCTTTATTATATTATAACACTGGTAGAAATCTATTCTAGATTTAGCTCATCTAAATATCAATAATGTAAATTTACCTTCCTTCTCTTCCTGTCCGGAGAAGGTTCCTTAGCAGTTCTGGTGACTGCGTCTGGCTACACATTTAAATAGCAATCATTTTTCTGAAGTGTGAGAAGCTCTGGAAACTGTCAATTTTAAATTATTGTAGTAGATATGCATATTTAAAACTCTGGAATTGAGATAGCAGCAGCCAAAGTCAGTGCACGTGTTTTTTTTCAATGTAGCTTTCTCAAATGGTTTCTATTCTGGTCTAACTTGAGTGAAATAATTTAAAATCAAAATAGCTAGGTTTCATTTTAGTATATTCAATATGTTTTTTAAGGCTTTGCATTTGAGTTTCAGATCCCATCAGAAGATAAACTTGATAACACTTCTGTATTTCTGGTTCAGGGAGTCTTTTGTTGCAGAACGCTTCCTTGCTTTTTGTTAAGCAATTTTTCTTTCTCAATCAATAGAAATTTGTTCTGGTGGGGTGGGGGAGGAAAAGATCAATTTAAGCTTTACAATATTTTGTTGCTGCTGTTTTTAGTTCAGAGCAAAGTGATTTTAGACTATGTGGTACCCAGACCTCTGGTGAATGAGCTGTTCCTTGCAGTGACCACTTCTCGATGACTTGGCTGTCAGTGTGTTTTCCAACAGCAAGGTGACACTGCCATGAGGAGATTTGTCAAATTTGGCAATAATTAGCCTCACTGGAGGCTTAGCAGAAAGCTCAAGGTTGAACTGTTTCCTTGCACCATTTCTTTTTTCCTCTTCTAGGGACGTGATTCTTGCAAAGAGGGGTTGAGGCATTCCTGGGGTTAAATGAGGAAGGATAGATTTTTGCGCTTTTCTAGATAATTAGAGGCCTTTAGTCTCTGAAGTTCTCATTCTGCAGCTTTCATGAGCATTGATTTTTCACTGGAAAAAAATTGGGGAAGGGAGAGAGAGAGAGAAAGCAGAGGAAGTGTACCTGCAGTACACTTAATTTATGAGAACTTAAGCTAAAATCTCAAATATATGCAAAGAGAAAATGTGCTTAGTGGACTTGGTATTTTTTTTAGTGTTTGTTTTCCTCAGAAGACCAGCCTGCCTCTGGGTTGTTTTAGCAATGTCCAGTCAGCAGAGTCCCAGCCATGAAACAGCAGTGACCTTGCCACTGCAGGGATATTTCCTTAGCAGTGTTTGAGCACTGTTCAGATCCTTCCTTCTCTGTGATCATGCTCAGGTTAGTGATTTTATATGATTTTTTTCTTTTGAGAGCCTAATGTGTCGTTTTTAAAAGGGAAAATGTAGATGAAGAAAGTAGATTGAAGACATATATTTTGGACTTCTCAATTTAAAAGTATTACTTTAAAGGCAAAGACTGAAATTAAGTATGTTAATCTTTTCTTAGAGTCAAGATTTCCTCACTCTTCACTGCCAGAATAATAGCAGAGTTGTTCCTACCATCACTGTCTGCATGATGTGTAAAGGAAGCAGGTGATACTGCAAGTAATTATGTTGGTTGGAAAATTATTTATTCAAATGTAATTAAAATACCTCTAGGATGAAGAACTAAGACTTATTATTCTATTATATTAATTTCCCTCTTGAAAACTATTTGTTTCTGGAGTCACCTTGGTAAAGAGTCTTGGCAGTTTCTGCCTTGCTCATGAGTTCTCATGAGTGGTCTGTTTACTACATACAAGGTTAATTTTTTGAAAGTATTGATGAAAAATGATCAGCCACTGATTTTTTTTTTTTCAAAGTAGAAAACTGTAATAAAACAGTAAAATACAGAGAACATGATGGTTGCTTATTGGTGAGATGACCAAAAGAAAGGTCAAATAATCAATTAAAGCATCTTATGACATATAACTCTTAAATTCAGGTGCTGGTTTAGAGCATTCTCACTTACTGGCATTTGGAAGCAGATCAGGCCACTGCCCCCCTGCTCTTTTTGACTGTTAGGAAGCTGTTTCCAATTCTTTTTCCAAAGAAAAGAGAAATCAGATGAGCTCAGTTTTATATGTGGACTGATAGTTCTGGGTTACCACGTTCAAACATGATGTTCTCCAAGTGTGGATTACTTGCACACTCCCAAAATCTAGTGTATAGAAAAACTGCAGCATTTACTGCCAGGGGGTTCCTGGGGCCAGCAGTCAGGGACCTGAGGGTGGGGAACAGGATCAGACCCAGAGAGCAGCAGTCAGACTCAGCCAAGAGTGGATGGGCAAGGCTGTGGGGACAGGGGTGGACCAGGGCAGGGGTGCCTGGCTTGGTGGGGTGGCATTTGCCAGCTGACATCTTAATTCCTGCCACTGGTACATGACACGTAACATAATGGGCAGTATTAACTCTGGCAAACCCAGAGCCATTAGCTGACACTTGCAAATGGTGCACCACAAAAGCTTAAGGTGAGTTTTAGGAACTGAGGACAACTCTGTGCAACACCATTTTACGTGTTATAGAAATTATTGACAGTAATGTGCCCACTGGCTCACAAATGTGCACAGTCTTGTACATGTCTCTTTTCTCTGAAGCAATTACAGACTCATAACATTGTACAGTAATGTCACAGGGAAGGGTAGGCTTTGGAGGACACCTGAATGAGCCACCTCGTGTAGATACACGGCTGTATCCCTTCGGTAGCTCTGGCAGTGACTGTGCTGAACATGGACTGGAGGTTTTCTTTTTGCTGCTCAAGTAACAAAGCTCACGGTTGGTTTCCAGCTGTGCTGAGTTGGATAGAAGAGGCTTATGTGCTCATGCTCTCTCAGAAGAGCTGAGTGCTAAGTCTATTCACTTCAATTTATATTGCAAGTTGAAGAATGTGTTACAGTGCCTTTTCAGCTTTGAATGTTTATTTTAGAAGGTTTATTACAAGCTTTTGATGATCTCTCCTAGCTCCTTAAAGTGTGTATTTGTCTAAGTAGCATCATTTTAGTCCGTATACAGGATTGATTTCTAAATACAGAAACACTTGACTGAAACAACAGGAAGGAAAAAAACCCTTATTTAGCCATTTATAATTTGTACCTGTTCCTATTTTGAGCTCCACAGTGTCTTCTAAAACCTAAGATATGGAATTACTGTAAGTGTTCTGTATTGTCTTACTGAGCTCTGTGATTCATGTCAGAGTCCCAAAGAGCTTGCTTTAAGAAAACCTGTGGTTAGTGTCTTCCTTAATATTGCTGTACTTGAGTAGACTTGTATCTAGTCCAGCAGTTCTTGCACAGAACAGGCCATCAGACGCAGTCTGTGCTTCTTCCTGAGCAACAGGAAAACAAACCAACAGTGTCTGAAATCCTGGGTAAGAAAAGAGTTGACTGGACTACAAGGCAGAAACTGACGGGAAGAATTTGATCTGAAATGAAGATCTGTGCTCTGAAGAGCAGTGGCATCCCAGTGTCCTTGATGGAATCTGCTTTATGTCTCTCAGGTTGTCTAACAAAGAAAACAGTCCCTAAGTTACATTTTTGTGCAAAATGTAAAGCAAGAGTAGTGAAAATAAATTGAATAGATTAAAAAAAAAAGTAATCTAATAGTTCTAATATAATAACATGGACAGTTGCTTTAAGAGATACAAAACTGACCTATCTAGTTCTATTACAAATGTACTTTGTCATTAGTTTGAGTTCCAAAGATAATAACTTTGTTATACTGTTACTGGAATCCTTCTCATCACTGGGGAGATCTTCATCTTCATGCAGTGTTCTCCAAATTATTCTAAATATAACACTGCAATGTCTCTTCTTTATTTATGCCTTTATCTCCTCTCAGTCCACTAGAAATCGTGGCCCCAGACTGCGTGATGGTAAAGTTTGGCTGTTGATTTATTGCTCATTGCTTCCTTGCTGGCATGCTGAACTCATGGGCATGATTCCCTTTTGAATCCCACTGGGAACAGAGTTCAGGAACTGCATTGTTTGCCTAAAATATCCTAATAACAGAGGGGTCATCGATCACAGGTTTGGCTGTGTTCAGTCCCTCCCATTGGTAGCTCTAGCAGGTCTAACAGCTCCTGCTGGCTGTGAAGGGATTTGGTCTTGTGCTCATCCAGAGATCTTTGAGTTAATTTCCCTATCCTCACAGGAAACCATATCAGTTTGTAAAAACCCAAGATCCTTTTCATTTTTTTTCAAAGTAGGATTCTTGGCAGAGATTAGGTGAGGGCAGAGATTAGGTGAGGGCATGGGGGGAAGTAACATTCACCTGCCTCCTCTGCCCAGTCTGCTTTTTGTTCCAGGACCTTTTGCCTCTGCAGAATCCCTGTCAGCCCTCAGGACAGGGATGTTTTGTCTCACGGAGACCATGAGCTGCTTTATTGCTTTGAGCAGATGCATGCAAAAGCTGTATAACATGGCCAACATGGGAGCTCTGGGCAGTATTTTTTCCAGAGGAGTGTATCATTTGCAGAATGATTTGGTTCTGGTGTTAAGATGAGCATTTCCAGAATGGCAGTGGATGGGTCTTAGTTTCTGCACATAACTCTCTTCTGGTTTTTCATCACTGTGGTTTGTCAGCCTCATTGTTGTAACACATGGCAGTTCTTGGGAAAGAGGAAGTTATTTGTTCTAAGCTTGGGAAATGTAATTTGTTATTCAAATCTTATTTTTATGAATTGATAGATAAAATTGCATCACCCTTCTTATCTGTCTTTGTTTTGGCTCTGGAAATGTGATACAAGATGTCTTTAAAAATTTAGCATATCAATATAATTGTGATAGGTGGTAGTGTGCTGTTCTCGTCTTTCACCTCACAGAGGCAGGGACCAAAATGACAAAGCATTTACGGTGCTCCAAAAACCCTGATATAAGTGTTCTGTGCATTGGCTCCACATATTAGCTGGTGGGAGACTTAAGTTTTGGTTTGGTTTTTTTTCAAGTTGCTTTTCTTAGTTCATATTTGCTAAGAGCACTCTTATCACAGGAAATTGTGCATATTAATTTACAAGGCTTAAAAGGGATATGAGCTGTGGGTCAGGAGTTCCCTCTGCTGCAAACTGTTTTGAAATACAGATTATGCTAAGCAAGTAAAGTGTCACACTTCTTTCACATCACTGTTTCTTTATGCAGTTTTGGTGCCTGTTGCAGTCAGGATCTCAGGCGAGGTGGATCTTTGTAAGAATGTCTGCACTGAGCCAGAGCCCCTTTTATCTTAGGTTCTTATGATATTCAGGGTGGAGGTATACGATAGGTAAAATCTCAACTCTGAATATGCTAACAAAGTTTTCTATAAAATCATCTCCAAATAAAGCAGATATTCTGTCCTATGATATTTGAATTCATTAAAGATAAATAGTATAGCTTTTGTGGAAGATTAGAGAGCGTTCAAGTAATATAAAAGCAGGGGAGCTTTTGGCCTCAGAGTCATTGGAGAGGTAATTACTGTAATTGTACTTCACTGTTTCTTTTCATCACAGCTTGATGCATATACTGTATGTTTTGCTTAATATTTGTATAAAACCTGTAATCTTAAAACATGCTGTTCTTTGGTGTATGAAGGTCTATAGTCTGTTTAAAAGAAAAAATTTGATGTACTTCATGGTTGGAGAGATGCAGCGTGAGCAGGGACAGCAAAGAGAAAGATGGATCAGAGCTACCCATCACTACCATTAGTGTTGATGAAAGCTCTCTGTGCTTAATAAAAACCCGATGGATCAGCTTCAAAAGTTCTAACACCTTGGCTAATAATTTAGGTTAGTCATCAAGTCTAGGTCTTCCTTTTCCCTGAGTCTTTCTGTCTGGATGCTGACAGCACTGGTTTCAAATGGAGGGGAGAGAGCCAGAAGAAAAAGCAGATACCTACTTCAGTAGCTTTTCATAGCACACAGAGCTTTGGGTCAGGAGAGAAAGGACACAATATGGTAGCTATTGGCCCAAGTGTGAAAGCTTCAGGTGTGAAAGGTTCCCTGCTTCCTTTCCCTTAAGAGATTCACTCTGCCAGTGGGCAGTGAAGAGCCACCTGTGTCCTGACAGCTGTCCTGGGAGTCATTCATCTGGCTGAAGAATGCAGCTTTCTGTACTCAAGCTTGAGCATGCAGTCATAGAGCTTAGTGCTGCCTTCCTTTTCCATGCCAGCCTTCTCAGGAGATCTGTCCTGGTATCTCAGTCCTTTAGGGGCAAGGCTGATCAGAGGGTTTGGGTCTTGATTTTGGACCGTTTCCTGACCTTCAAGTGCATCAAGAATTTTTCGAAGGAAAATGAATTTCTAGAAATGTCTGTGTTCAGTTTTGCTCATCTTTCCACAAGAGAATCATAAGAAGAGATTCCCCGAGGTATATAAAAAGGTGGTCTAAAAGATAACCTCTTGGCACCGTTTTTTTCTTACTTTTTGCAGTCCAGTAGGGAGGACTAATCTTTTGGCCTTCAGTTCCCCTTCTGCCCTCCCAATGAATGATGGAGAAGAAAGAATAAGGCACAGATTCAAGCTGATTTCCCAAGAGATTTTTGGAGTTGGTTGGTTGGTTTTTTTCCCTTCTACAGGGAAAAAAGCCACCTATCTGAACTGGGAGATCAAGTGGAAACATTTGCATATAACTAGTGGAATTTGAAGGAGCGTGAATGTATTCTTAAAAGGACTGTGAGTATAGCTGCCCCAGAAAAGCGATAGCCCCTCCTGTGTTTAATGCTGATTGGGAAGCTGGAACTTAAGGAAGAAGACTTTCCTCCAATTGTGGAAATCCAAACCAGTATCTGGCTGTTTCCACAAAGTACTGGTACCACCGTGAGTTTCTGTGCCCTTATGTCTGCAGCTGCAGATTACAATGTTTTATTCCTCCTTCTTTCTTCCCGTGACTAAAGGGAAAAAGCCTAATACAGAGGAAGAAGTGCCCTCTTGCTAACAACACATTCACTAGCCTGCTGTTCTGCCTGCTTCAACTCCCAGAGACAAAATCTTCCCTATATTTTTTGAGGCTACGAAATTTATCATTCCTAGTAACAGTCTGATATACATGACTGTCTGAAAAGGGTTTCTTCCTTGTTTTTAAGTTGGACATGTTTGTCCTTTTTCTTGTTAACCCTTCCTGGACTGCAAATCAAAGATGTAACTTCAGCTTCCATGTCCGTACATTAAAAAAAGCTTCAAAACCAAAGTTTTGTTACTTAATACCAAGGTAGATAAAAGCCTGAAAGGTCATGTAACACTGTGCCCTCGTTTTCACCAGTGATCTAACACTGGTGCTCGGTGTATGATTTCTGCTCTTTTTAAATTAAAAAAACCAAACCACTTTAATAGCAGTGAGATACAGCTGTGTCAGCATGTTTTGCACAGTCCTCCGCATCCCCTCTTCCAGAAGTTTATCTCTGAAAGTGATACATAGGCACTGAAATTAGATGCCTTGGAAAATCCAGCTCTCACTGCCAGAGCAGAAAATTGTGCTGAAAGCTTGAGACTAACCAGAATCCATCACAGTTTTTTGTGAGGCTTTTTCTTTCTTTCTTTTTTTTTTTTTTTTCTGTCAGAATCCACAGAAAGGACTAAGTGTTGAGTGGCAAGTCTGAGGCAGTCCCCAAAGCAAAACAAGAGGGAGGATCACTTTGCAAGCGGTTTCTGGAATAACTCCAGACCTTAGAACAAGCTGTATGGCTCCTAACCCACCCTTCCTGGACTTGGTCCTTGCAGTTAGCAAGGAACTTTCAGTCTGGGAAATGACAGCCAACTATAGCTTCAGACAAAAGGAGGGAAATAGGCATTGTCTAGAGGGAGGAACTAGTGGAGCTGTACAAGAATCTTGCTGCAAAGTTGTCTGTGGAGTAGAAACCATGAAACATGGATGTTGGATCCTAATGATGTAGGATCTTTGAGTGTCTTTGGATAAAGCCATGAGAAGCAATTTATAGATTCCCTCTATAAATACCTCCAAATCAGGTGCTGTTTTTAGATCCCCACTCACTGTCCACGTCTCCTGCAGTACAAAGGTGATTTTATTAATTTAGGGCATTGGCTTTTCTTTGATGAATATAAATATGTTTCATTTGATCTTAAAAATATTTCCAAATATTGAAAAGTCTCCTGGGTTACAGAAATATTAAAATCAGTGTTTAGAAAAATAGAAGATGGAAATGTGTTCTGCTGATCATCATTCCCTTCAGAGACAGCAAAAAACCTATATGCTCTTTTATGCAGTATCATGATTTGTGATTAAAAACAGACCTGGTGTAGTAAGTGCTATATTAGGAAGCCTGGATAGAATATGCAGCCTCATTTAGTAGAAACTGATTTTGGAAGGATGTTAGCTGATCTTGGAAAGACAGTCACTAAAAACACGTCTGTGTCAGAAACAAGACTATAGCTGCTAGGGAAATCATCTGGGAACCATGATTTCATTTGCAAGTGTGCTTCAGTGACTTGGTGTTCATGTAAATCCTCTCCAGTAATTTCTCCGTACAGCATCATATCACCCTACTGGCAGAAGTCAAGATCCTAAATTTCATTAATTTATATGGGATTCACCTGTTTTGCTGGTGAATGATCCTTAACCATGTGCTATCAGGAATAGCGAAGTGAAATAGTTTGGGGACTGGATATCTAATAGAGAAGGTGAAATATCCACTGAATCTCAAAAGACCATTGTCATCTCTCATAAATAACTGCTTTGTTCCTGCTAGGATATCCAGTGTGCCTGGCAGACTTTGTGTGAAGAAATTGGAAGACATATAATAATTCCTTGCAGCTGAAAAAAATCAGCATCTTTTGTGGACTAGGTAGCAGTACCAAGGGGAAAACTCACCCCAAGGTTTACAGGGTCAACAGCATGGAGAAAAACCTGTCCCTAGAATATTCTCGTCCATTGTATATTTATATTTTTTTTTTCTTTTCCTTTTTTTTTTTTCTTTTTTTACTTGATACCAGTTATGAAGCATCTTGTAGTGTCTTCAAGTGTCAGAACCTGTCTGAGCAGGTGATAAATGATGTCTCGCAGATTGGAAAGGTTGCTGCTGTATATCTTCACAGAGCTCTTCAGAGCCAGATAAAATATGGTAAGGAAGCAGCAGAAGCAATATTCATGCCTGTTTGCCAAGAAGGCTTGGCAATGCTGATTAGCATAAGAGGAGGATGTTAAACATACTTCTTTCTTTGTTAGGGTGTTTCAAGTTATCAAATTCAGCTCTCAGGTCATAGCAACTCAAATAGATACCTGAGTGAAATGGTGGTCTCTTTCCCGAGCTTCACAGCAAAGCTAGAAAACCTGGCTAATTCTTCTGTTGAAGTCAAAACATGACTGTGAATTTATCGTCTCTAGTATCTTAGTACTTGCATGTCGTGGTTCTATTGCTGTCTTTGGTGCATTGTTCTTACATTCATTAAAATGATCACTTTAAGTAGGTTTATGCTTAGCCTGTTAAGGGAGGAGGATTGCCTAAAAGGTTAATACATCGCGGTGGAAACATTCTGGCAGTGTTACCTATGTGGCTACACAGATGAAGCATACATTCTCTTTGGTCCTAAACTGAAGCATTGATTATTTTGGTCATTTGTTGAGTTGGAAGCCTTCTTGGACGAGACCCAGAATGATACTTGTACTTTGGAAAAGCGCTCCTAATAGCCATAACCACAGCCTTCCTCAGTAAATGTGATAAATATTTATTTTTGCTTTCAAGCATAAACATTAGGAACATTAGTACTGCTACAAAACAAAGGTGAGGAAGTTGTATGTCCTGTAATGAGATCTGCTTGTTAAAATGCTATGGTGTACTGAAAACATTAATATGGGCTTTTGCCAAGTAATTTATAATGGTCACTTGGTGGCAGATTTGAGCAAGTGTCTTTTTCAGTGGTCAGAATTAAATAAACACATGTAGTTCTTAATTCTGAGCTGTCCATATTTAAAGAGTAATTACATTTCATGCACTGGAGTTGATAATGCAGCAAAAATCCTCTTTTGATAATTCTCACAGAATTATTGCAATAAAGAATAAGCAAATTTCCCTCTCCTTCTCCCTCTGCTCTTCCCTTTCCTTTTCCTTCTCTGATCCAGCACAAAGTGTTTCCTTGGTCATCACAGAGAATACTTTTCAGGTTTAAAAATGTAGTTTTCTATCAGAAGTTTTCATTATATTGAATTGGAGGCCTGGCGTGCCTGTGATCTGTGATAAGAGATGCTCAGGAAAAACACCAGGTAGGCATAACTCCTCTGTAATTGAGGAAAGCAGAGTGAAATAATGGTTATAAAAGTTGTACCAGCAGATTAATTTCCAGGGGTGCTTATTATTAGCAGAAGAATGTGACAGTTACTGTTGTGATGGAAAGCTGCCATCCATTTTAATGGATCTGCACACATTATTAAAGAGCATAGGAAGAAAAGCAAGTCGTTTACAGTAGGGGTAGGGTAGATGTTTTAGTCTGTTATTTTGTGAAGCTTTGACTGCTGACAAAGACTTCCAAGCAGAAAGAATGTAGTATTGTGGATTTGTCAACACTATTTGCACGAGAAAAAAACCATGTTTTTTCCTCAGAGAAAAAACCTTCAGAGGTTTTCTGATAATTTGGCCCTTTTTTTAATGCCAAAATGTTAATGAGCACTAGTGTCTCAGTTCCATTCATGTTCCCTGGGGAACTGGGACTTTTGCAGTCATAGGATCTCTGAATGCAGGTAGTGGGATGCAGGTGATAACTTCAATATCAGTTGTCCAACTTAAGCCAGGTTTGACAGAAGAATGACATTCCAGTGATTATGGTACTGAACGCTTTGGAAAAGGGAGAGTCAGATATAGTTCAGTTTGAGCACAGGAATGTTAGATAATGGAGAATTCACGTGGGGAAAGAGCTGGTGCAAAGGGCCCATGCTGGATTGGTGCTTTTACCAATACTTTTCTTATTCTGATGCTTGTAAATAAAAGATTGTCCAATGAAGGTCAGAACAACCTCATCAGCTTTTGTTTTGTTCCTGTGTCTGCTCTAGTTCTAGGAGGGTTCACACTGGCATAGGGAGCCAGTAATAGAGCTGTAAGCAGCATCGTGTTCTGCTTAGTTTCTTTCAGAACATAACTTTGTTTCTAACATGGCTTCTGATGTTTGTAAATACCAATTCTATTGTTTGTAGATTTTTTGAGGAAAAAAAATAGAGGCTCATTTTTCAAAATGCTTATTTGACTTAGGACTCATGCGATAAAGTCAAGCCAAGAAACACCTTTTACCTTTATATTGTGCCTAAAAGTTTTTAGAAAGGTGTGTCCTTTTTAAGGTATCTTAGGAGTCTTGTTCCAGCCTGAGAGTAGGTTCATTCCAGAGTATGCACTGCCTCATCTTCCACGCCTCTCAGTTTCTGCAGCAGGGAAGACAGGCAAGTTCCAGGAAAATCCCACCTAAGGAATATTCGAGGATTTCACAGCTTTGACAAAGTCTATGAATGCCGTCTCTTGAGCTGACCTTCTTCATCAGAAGAAGAAAGATGATCTCTCTACCAGTATTTGTCTCCATTCAAATGTCTTTTATAGAGGTTTACAGATGTATGAAGCCATTTCTTTTTCTTATTCCAGCTACTCCCATATTCACATCTGTACCTCCCTTAATTGCATTGGATGCAGAAATCTCTCTTAATAGAATGAGCACCACATTTTTCAGTGTCACTGCAGTCCCATCCATCAAGAACTTTATCCGTCATCTAATTGTATTAACCTTGAGTGATTTCACTAGTTCAGCAGAACACAGAAGGAAAAAAGGCTTTACCAGTTCTGTCTCTATACTTTAAATGTAGAAACTATTCATATATAATGGCAAAGAAGCACAGAGCCTATCATATGGGAAGTCAGTCATTAGACTGTTACCCCATTACAGTGGGCAACAAAAAATAATCATATTCTTCTGGGACTCCTTTTGACCTCAACCTAGAACATATTTTCAGAATCCATCTCAGTATTTGTGCTCATCATATTGAAGGTACTAAACAAGGAAACTTACATATTTCCTTGATATAATCCAAGGCTGGTTAAGTCCTTGTAGAAAACAGCAGAATCCCCAGTAGCTTCTCTTTCACTTTGAGCTCATCTAGCATCATCTAAGATATTCATGAAAGTTTCTGGACATAAAATGAATCAGTGACATTTCCTTGCGTAAAAGACAGAAATGTGTTATTTGGGGCACAGATTAGGAGGAAAAAAGAAATTCATAAGGATTTTTTGGGGCCAGGGACTGGTGGTGGTGGTGTATTTCTTATGATCCCAGAAATATGTTGCCTTATGATATAGGTAATCTCAGTCTGCTTTTGACACAAAATTATCATTGAAAAGAATTCTATTCCTTTGTGAAAAATGTCCTATTGTCAGATTTTGCTGAACACTTTGTATTTTTTGAAGAGTCTTTTTTAAAAACCCAGATAAACCATTAGCAGGACTTACAGAGCCTTAGAATCTCTATTTAAAGACTTTAGTTCTTAATTTGACCCAGCTTTGATGTAATTATGTCTGGAAAGATGTTACATACTAAGTCCCTAGCTTCATTGAACATGAGCAACGGCTTCCACTGTTCCAATTACAGCAAACAGGTCTAATTCAGTGGCAGTCTGCAAATCCATCAAGAGTGGTGCAAGACATGGTTATCACACAATACTGTAGCATACAGAGAGGAGCGAATGGAAAATTCCCTTCACGTACACATAGGTCACTGCTCAGGATCGTTTAATCCTGGGGTTATGGCAGGAAAATGTTTTGCTGTCTGCCATGCTGTAATTTCTGCTGCTTATTAAATACAATGGACAAGGATAATGGTAAAAATGCAGGTCTGTTGTAAGTGCTTTTAAGTAATCTGTAACAGTAGTTGTCTGTGTTTATTCTAGACATTATAAATGCTTATGGTAAGGCTTTTTGCAGCATAACCCTCTGTATCTTCTACCTTTGTCTTTGCTGGAGAAGGTGAGCTTTACACTAAATGTCTTTCATTTCTTATTTGCAGCTAGTGTTAAGAAAGTAGAAACTGGTATTTGCCTTTTGAATAAAGGCATTGAAATGAATAAATAAATATCATTTCTTTTGAATAAATAATTGAATTAAAAATTGAGAGTTATATAGGCATAAAATTTGTTTGGTAATTTGTCTTCACAGTGCCACTGTGTATATATTTCTTTTCTGCATGATAGTTGATTAATCTGTTTCGACAGCAACTTAATTTTACTAGCTAAGATATAGAGCTGAGCATCTATTAGCAAGTATTTCTTGAGAGGCACTTGCCTGAGGCTAGTTTCTTATTTAAATGAAGAACCTTCTAAAGCACATCAGCTAATTAAATGTACCTGGGTGTGTTTGAAATATTATGCATGTCTCTGTTACTAATCAGAGAACAGCATAGAAATGAGACTGAAAATCAGTGTGTGAAAACCAGTGTTAAGATGGGGTTCTTCTTCTCTGTCTTCTTTTGAAGAGGAACTAATTAGTATTTGCTCCTTCCTTCTTTTACTTTTATTATAGATTTTTTTTTCTAGGATGCTATTATTTTAGCTATCCCCATATGCATTAAAAATTTTGAGTATTTATTTTGCTATGATTTTAAAAGTGGCAACATTTATGCTATTCTGGCTGATCAGAGATGGACTGTTGAGTAATCCAGGTTGAGCATCTGAAAGAAACAGGAACCAGCAGCCTCTCCTGTCTGCATCTTTATCCCAAGCAGGGAAATTAGGTGTAAAGGATGAAGTACTGCTCGAGTGTGCAAATGTAACAGGAGTGAAGAGTGCAGCAGCCCAGGGACAGCACTGTGTCACACCCATTGCACCCACAGCACACCAGGGACAGCACTGTCACACCCAGTGCACCCACAGCCCCCCAGGGACAGCGCTGTGCCACACCCAGTGCACCCACAGCCCCCCGGGGACAGCGCTGTGCCACACCTATTGCAACCCTCAGCTGCCTCTTGCACCCAGCCAGAGCCACCCAAGCTTTTGTCAGGAACAATCTGTGCAGATACAGCTATGACTGTTTAAATAGGAAGAGTTGTTTCATATGCCAGGGAGAGATTAAGTTATTTTGTGTACAGTTGATGTTCTAGTCTGCTGCTGTTGAAGGCATTTTTGGTATTTTCTTGGTGCTCAAATGACATCAGAAATGTGTTGATCCCACTCTGGGGAAAAAAACACCCACAGACAAACCAATCAACCAAACAAAAAAACCCAATCTAACAACAAAAAAAAACCCAAAAAACCAAAGACCCCCCCAAACAAACAAAAAACCACAAAAAAAGAAATCCCAAGCAAAACTCAAAAAAGGGACAATGTTGTTTGCTTGTCTACTGTATTAAATTCTCAGTTAGATGTGATGACTGTGAGACAAGAAAAGATCTGATGGTTTAAGGAATAATGTTGAACAGCTGACTAGGGGGAAAAATGTGTGATGCCTCTGGATTCCCTTGTTATGAGGGATTAATGACCAAAATATTTAGCGAAAGAAACAGCTCTTTGAAGAACCATGAGTTGTATTTGGGTCTAGATAAAAATAGAAAATGTGTGTGGTGGAAAGATGGAATGGGTGAGGGGAAATACCTTCTGATCATAACTTATCTGCTAGGAGTAAAAAAATAACAATTTTTTTTAAAAAAGGTCCTTGAAAGCTGACTTCTAAGCCTATTTTTGACCTTTCTTTTTTATCTGTCTTTCCTAACAGATAACAGCTAAAGAGCCATCTTATTTTCTACTGAAATGTTTTATTTCCTTTCAATTTGCTTTCTGGTGTCTTCAAATGACTATTCCTAGTCCTGACCCTGTGGCATTTAAATAAAATTGAACAAAATGTGTATATTATCTGAACAAAAGCCACAAGAAAGGACAGCCATAAGGAGAAGCATGTTTGTGTAAAATTATTTGAGCTGTGATGTTCTTTTGCACAGCATAACCAAATGCAAATATCGCATTGAAAAAAAAATGCTGAGGGGAGCCACAAAGACTGGAGAATACCTGAAAAAAAGAAAGGACACATGAAGTAAAAACAAAAAAATAAAAATCAAAAAGGTGGATTCTGGCAGGGTATGTGTGACACCAATGATGCAAAATACAGAATGGAGCAGTATGTGCAGGAGAGGACAAGAAAAGTGAAAGTAATAGAGATTAAGGGAACAAGAGAAAAAGTGGAATAGAAGAGCAACAGAAGGATGAAGAAAAAAACATTATAAGATTTGAAATAAGATGAAGTTGAGTTTTAAGTGGCTAAATGGGGAATTAAAGCAATAAGGTAATATAATCCAGAGTAAGGGTAAATTGCTGTCTTTAGCAGTTGATTCTTAATAAACTTTGAATGTTGCATGTAAATTTTCTCAAATACTGTGTTAATCTGGTGGCACTAATATCATTTTGCCTTGTAAAAATTGCTACTTTCAGGGAACACTTACCACAAAAGTAATTTACTGGACAACCCTAGCAATTTTGAGTTTTAATAAATAAAAATTACAAGCAATTAATGGAACTGCTTTGTTAAATACTTGCTGGTAAAAATCCCTCTTAAAATACTGTTTCTAGGATTATGGCCCCTGTAGTTTTTTAAATATCCCAGAAGTGGTAGAGTTCCCACAACTCCCCTCAAGCGATTATTTCACAGTTTAAAAAAGCTGTGAAGATAACTTCTGAGCCCAGCTTCGGTCTTTGTGTTTTACTCAGTTAATTGCACAGACATGGGCTAATGAGAAACAACTTGTTCAGTGTTAGTTTTTGTCCCTTGGAAAACTGTTTCCAAGTCCCTTCATGAGCTGTTGTTTAGCTGAATTGCAGATGTATTTGAAACTAATTTCTTAGCTCTTTCTTGCATTTCCCAGGTCATCCTGTAGCTCTACTGCGGTTCTTTTCTGGACTCTCTGCAGTTTTTCCTTCCTTCCCCGTCACTCTGCAAAATTGAGTCTAGATTTTATGTGGGTGCCGTGGGGTGTTACAATTACTGCTGTATCTTTATCTGCATTGTCTCTAACATTTAGCGTGAAGGTCAGAATTAAGTACAAGTCATCAAAGTTTAATCAGATCTGGGATTTTTTGTGGGTTTTTTGGTTAGTGAGGTGTTGGATAGTTTTGGATTTTTTCTTTTTTCTTTTTTTTTTTCTCAACCTCTGGCACAATGGAAGCATTTCCCCCACCACCACCCTGAGGAAAGCCCAAACAAAGTGCTTTATGGTAGCACTGCTGAAATGGAGAACACAGCCCCCAGATTTGTTCCCATAGGTCTCCAGTGCCTGCGGCCAGGGAAGAGCTGGAGGGCTCTCACAGCAAGCCCTGTGCTGCTCCAGTGCTTCCTCCAGCATGGATGTGAGCAAAGGTTGCAACCTGCCAATGGCTTCTTTAAGCATCCACATGTGGAAAATGCTTGGGAGTGGTGTCAGCAAGCCCTGAGGCTGGATGTGCCCCAGGCTTGGCAGACTGTGCAGGGACAGGGGACGTGTGGGTCCCAGAGCCTGGACCCCCGGGATCTGGCAGCTCCTCAGCCCTCTGCTTCCAGGCTAGAGCATATGGTCAGGGAGGGCCTAAGGAGGCAGAAATAAGGCGGAATCTGTCAATCAAGAGCTTGATTATGTAAATGAGTATTTTAACTTTTGGTTTTTATAGACTGCGGCTAATACATTTAAAGGTCTGAGATCCCCTCCATGCCCTGAGCTGGATGTAGTTTGCTATGCTGAACTGTTACCATTTAATTACAGCCATGTTCAGCATGTGTATCTAAGATGCTGCTTTCATGGAAAAGTAGTTGGCAGGTAGTTGAAGATACTCACCAAAAATAAACAGGGATTGTTGGATGGCAAACCTCATTTGTGGACAGCTGTTAAATATTCCAGTAAGACAACAGTGCAGTAGTAGTAAGCCTGAGTTACTGCAGGCCTAGAATTAATTTGTTCACCTGGGTTTTAGAATTTTGTTGGTACCTGCTCTGGATAGAGCATGGTTTTTCATGGGGATTGTGAATTTGGTTTGTATGACCAGGCAAGTCTCTAATTCCAGTTCCAGATCTTCAGTGTTCCAGTTGCAGAAACACTTCTTATTCTTTCAGTGCAAGTTCTGCTCCAATCTTGCTGTGTTCTAAACAAAGACTTAATTACAATATCTATTTAATAACGAACACAAATTCTTGCCTGATTTTGGTTTTACTAAACCCAGATCTGAGATTTATCCCCACCCTCAGCAGTGCCTGACACAGATGTTTAAGAAGGCCTTGAAGACAGGATAGTCTGTTTGTGAGACTTCTCTAGAATACTTTGATGGCTTCCAGCACATCATAATCACAGATTTCATAAATTTTAGGAGAGGACTTGCTATTCAATACTTGTGAATGGATTTTTCTTCCAGAAACTTGTCCAGCCGTTTTGTGAACTGAGGTAAACATTGTAAATCCATTGGGAAGTAATATCATAACATCTTAATAGTGAGATATATGGAGAAATACCTTTTGTTCCAACCTGCTATGTGATACCATCTTTTGATGCCCCTTAATCCTTGTTTAAGAAGGCAGTGAACAAGTATTACCTATTCATTCATCATTCCCGATTTGCTAGTTTTCTTTCCTGTCCCACTCCACTTTTATCTTTTCCAGGTTCAAAGGTCCCATTGTATACAGTCTGTGTCCTCTGCTGTAATATTTCCTATTTTGCTTTAGTTCAGTTTAGGTTACTGTGCCTAATGGACTTTGCATTCATTCCATTAGTACTTCATAACAGTCGATATGGTCATTGAGTTTCTTTCTCTGAAACCCTAACCTTGAGACCTCATTCCTTTGTGTTGATAACTATTTCAGACCTGGCCACAGCATTCAGTTTCTTTCCTTACATACATCACTTTGTTTTAATTTATGTTTCATTTTGTCTTTCCAGTCAATGTCTTGAAGCTCTTCTGCAGCATATCGAGTTGGCCTTTGTCTTTACTCCATGGAATAGTTTATATTATCCTTCACATTTGCTGCTGCACTGTTCATTCCCTCATCCAGACAGAACTTGCCCTTTTCCTGATTTTTTTTTTCTCTTTTGCTTTTCCAGCTTTAATTATGCAAGAGAAAATAAAATTGAGATCTCTCTCAGACCTGAAGAGGTTTCCTAAAGCTTCATGCAAATTTGACTCAAGCCTATGGGTAAACCTTAACAGCCCTAGAAGTAACAGCTTTGCCTTCTCCTATCACTGACAGGCTATTCCACCTGCCCAACTAAGATAAACTCTCTGCCTAAAGGAGGCACAGCAAAGACAAGAGCAGATACTGCAGAGGCATTTAGCAGAAGAGGTATTCACAACAGAAGAGGCAGATAACACAAACTTAGAGGAAGAGGTAGAGAGGAGTGGGGAAATGGCAGCCAGGATCACAGCAGAGCACTCAGACGTGGTTTTTCCTCCAGCCTCTGTTGAGCTGACAGTGATCTCAGTTTTTCCAATGTGTCTTTGCAAAGTTTTGAGGAACTCGGAGGCTGCCGATGCCCTGGCTTTTTGCTGAGCCGTGGTGGTGGTAGTTACACTCCAAGGAATAGCGAGTGTTTCTAACGAGTTACTTCAGATGAACTAACAGTTTATAGATCAGTGTCTGTAAATCATTACCCAGTCCTTGATTCTTTTAGAGGAAATTATTAAGAGTGTGGAAAATACTTTCAGTTTGACCATTTAAAAGCGCTTGAAAGATTTGATTAATTCATTCACTTAACATTTTATGTCATGATGTTTGCTCTTTTTTCCCACTTCCAGACTCTAGGTACAGGTCATTAAGCACACCTGTGGCCATACAACTATGAAATATTTTGTCATTCAAGATGCATCTCCCTGGTATTAAACTAGTGCTCATGCCCTACAGGGTTTGTTTTCTCTATTAACAAAATAGCCACAAATGTGCTTTTTAAAGAAATATTACAAGGAGCTCTGCTGTTTCCAGCTTGCTCACCAAATGGACAGTGTGTACTGCGAGGAATGGGAGCAATCCAATTCACTGGAGTCAGAAACTTTCATATGCCTGTTTCCTATTCACAAAGGACAACTGAAGTCCAGATATTATTTATGTAATTTACTTTTCTAAAGGAACAGCAGAAATACCATTTCTACTGAAGGTAAAATAACCATTAAAAGCAATGTTTGTCTTAAGAGTGAGTTTACTGATTAAGCATTCAATTGTTCACTTTCAGGGTCAGTTCAAGAAACACCATAGAAACATCATAGAATGGTTTGGGTTGGAAGGAACCATAAAAATCACCCAGTACCTGCTTCCATGGGGAGTTCAAGTCCTTTTGCTTCCCAAAACAACCATTAATATGTAATTTGCTTTAATTACTGTTATTAATTATATAGCCTGTGCTTATCTGTACAGTTTTGAATAACTTAGACTGTATATGGTTAAATAAAAAAAGTTATTTCTAAGTAGGTAAAGACCCCCACCCCTTTATCCCAAAGGAAGCCAAACACTGTGAACTGAGAATATGCACAGTGCAGTGGTTTGACTTAGCTGACAATTTAAAAAGGGTCTGTCATCAAGTACAGCAGCTGTCCTTTACATATAACTGAAATTATTGTTATCATGAGGAAACAATGTAGGACGATTCACTTTTCCATTCAAGGTCTATTCTTTGTGGGTTGGGTTGTGGGTTGGTTTCTTGCTTGCTTTGTTTTGGTTTTTGTTTGTTTTCTCTAACATACTCAAAACAATTCAATCTGAAAAAGAATGCTTAGTACATTTAAGTAAAAGAAAATTACCAGGCTTTTATTTTGGTGGATGCATCCCATATTCACATGTCACAAAGCTTTAAAGTCCAGCAGGTCATGATATCTTGTTGCTCAAACTATTCTGATAATTTTTCTCTGTCACGTCCAGGAGGTTCAGTTTAACATTGTTGCTTTCTTCTGTTAGAATCTGGACAATCCAAATTCCCCAAACGCTGGCACTTACTATTTTACTGTTACAAATAATCCTAGAAATATGAAAAAACAGAATATTATGACAAGATTGATTACACAAGTTAATAGTCTATGAAAACTTCAGCAAAGCTTATAAAATAAAACCTGTTAATTAATCCTATGTGCCTGAACAGATGTAGGAGTATTTGAGCTTCTTAACCAGGGCAGTGGTTTACCATCCACAGTGGACTATTTAATAACATTTGCTTGATGTTAGTGTAGATTTTCCAGTATTTAGTCATTCTTCAAAATTTGTCTTACTCATTAATGCCTTTAAAATTAGTAAATTCGACTGTACTAAAAACATATTCAGTTTTTAAGGATCAAAATCCTGCCCTCGTTGCATGTATCTAAGCCAGAAGAGAACAAATACCCAGTTTTCCTAACAAAGCCTCTTAACTTGTGTCTGGCAGGGCTGCTGGCAGCAGCCCAAGGTATTCCTAGAACATGCTGTTAAGACTTTGCACCAGGTGACAGGCAGTAAAGGTACCAAAGCCTACAGGTAGCATTTAGCTCCCAGCAGGCAATTCCCAGCTGTGCTGCTTTGTGTGTCAACCATAAAATGTGTGTTGTCTTTCTGAAGCCTGACTAAGCAGCTTTGGATATTACAAAGGCTCTGCTGCATGTTTTAATTTGCATAGATTAGTCTTTCTCCTTTTTTATTACGTTGACTAATCAGGAGAATATCTTAGCCCAGACATGTTTATAACCTTGTGTGGCTGTGTTTGGCTACATAGATAAAATATCCTCTCATTTACGTGATTATTGCGTGAAAGCGGTACTCTTAGAAGGCCAAAACACTAATTTAATAGTTCTCCCCTGCCTCTCTTTTTACTTCCAGAACCCAATTATCCAAATCCTCACCTTCTTCCACTTCCTTGCTTTGGTGAAACCTTTTAATGGCACAGGCTGAACTGCTTGGCTCAGTTCTCAGGCTCAAAACGAAGTGGAAATATTGGATGTGGATTTGGCAGGGATGGGGTTTGCTGTGGCTGGAGGTGGCACTGCTCAGCATTTGCCCTTCCCTGTGTCATGCAGGGCAAACAGGACAGTCCAGGTGCAGGGAAGGAGGTGAAGCCATGGTGGAAACAGAGAAAGGGAAATATGGAGCAGTGGTTTACTGTAGAGAAAGTCTTGGGAAAACTGAAGACAATCTTTCTGGCATCTGAAGGTCCACCACTGAGTGGCTTTTGTGGTTGGCTGCAGCTTCTTCGCAGGCCAGGGGCTGGCAGGCAGGAGGAAATACCGCAATGCCGAACTGCTTCTCCATGCTCAAAACATAAACTGCTCCAAGTAGAAAAATAAACAATTGGTTTCACATAAAATTCAGTAAAGTAATAGCTTCATGTCTTTTTATTGGAGGAAACAAAATTGTGTCGAAGTCACCAAATCTGCAGAAATACAGCTATAGTAGTTGACTCACTGAACCTTACAAATGTGGGAGAAATTTTCAAAGAAACATCTGGCCTTTCAATTTTTCTAACAGATGGATAAGAGAATGGCACAAATTCAGGCCTGAATATTCCTTCCAAGTTTTCTTTGAGATCTGTATTACCAGATTTAAGCTTCGGAATTTCGTATCAAGTGTTCAGTACCTCTGTAATGAAAACAGAAGACATTGGCTTAGATGCTGATAATAAGGAGTGAAGCTTAGAAATAATAAATCAGTCAAAAGAAAAACATATTTAAGGATGTCACATCTAAACCAATCTGTCATCTTAGTTTTGTAAGATTTTCAAAAAGCATATTGGATAAACTTCCAGCAATGACTGCTAACACAGTTCTGAGAGATGAGAAAATGCCATTTGAAAATGTAGTATTTTTTTAATCCTGTTTGGAAAATGGGAATCTTTTTCTGAATTGATTATTGTGGAAATAGAAATCATGTGTGAGTTTAACCTGAACTCAACAAATAATTAAGGTAAAATACTTGAAATTGCCTTGGAAAACCTTTGGAAAAGTGGTAACTTTTTTAAAATTAGGGAATTCACAACTCTATGGGAATAGATATGTGAATTTTTCAAAACAGTGGTTAAATTTAAGTGAATTTAACCTCAATGTTGCTTAAATTACTCAATTTCAAACTTTCTTTTTTCGTATTTCACCAGAAAATATAAGACACTCCTCTTCCCAATGAGTGATCTAGTTACAGCAACTGCCTGAGCAACTGGGAAGAGCAGCAGTGGTTCAAGATCTTAAGTGTTTTGGGGAGACACATCTGTCACAGCCTCAGCTTATCTAACCCCATTACAAACCAGCATTGGCAGCTTTTCCCCAGTGCTGCCGTAAACAATTCACTTAGTTTTCTTATACAGTCATCTAAACATTGTTCCTAGCAAAGAAAACAGAGTAAACTGTCTTCACAGATGGATGACTCTGCACTCTGGTTTGTTCTATTGATCCTGCAGAAACAGCTGTTTGACTTAAGGCAGGGACCGTGAACTACGGGCCACGTGGCCGTCAGAGAGCAAGGGAGAATGGCTGATGATTTCAGAGACAGGTAGACTTGTCCTTGCCCTTATGCTCTCACAATAAAAACAGTCAGGATGAGGTGGTTTTGTGCACTCATGAACATTCCTGCTTTTCACGTGAGCTTTGACATTTATTTCGTTGCTCTATCAATCTGTGTGTTACCAGTTCCAGTGCTGACACATTTAGGCCTTCCAGGTTAAAGCATAGGATCATGGAGCCCTAATTTGTTCCAAATCTGCTTGTATTGAAATAACTACAGTGCACAGTAGAAGGGTTAACTACAGAACTGTACCATCACTTGTTTTCCTCTGCTTTTCCTTCTCTCTTGTCTTTTAATATAGGAAGCAAAATGCACATTTTACCAGCCTAACATCTTTCCCTTTGTATACCTATTACCTTTCACAGCGGGATCTCAATTCTAAGTTGAGCATCTGTGCACTGCCAAAGTACAAATGCTTCCAGACATGCCCTAGATGAAAGTATATCACTGTACCACACCAGAACACCCCTTAATAGCACTCTTAATAGTGGTTTCCTGAAAATGTTTCCTAATAGCTATAAAGATCCATTTTTTACCCTTAGCTTCACCTACATTCAGAGCCTTTTTTCTAGAGTTTGTGTGGTAAAGTGTCTGATATTATTATTAATACTTATTCAAAAGATGGTGTTACGAGAAGCCAAATGTGTAATTTTGTATTCATGGCTTTTAACAAATTTCTGATCTATTTTCTGATCTTACTTACTTGTCTAGTATTGTACAAATCATCTGAGCTTGTCTGGAAAACTAATTTTGTGTTACTTCTTGTTCAGAATAGTAAATTCTAATTCTTTTTCTTGCATGCATGCAAGTATAGTTTCTTGTTACCACAATTTTAGGGAGAAAAATGACAGAGTGGGGGTAATGATTTGTGTCTAGATTTACTATGCTTCTTGTTTTTTAATTTCCTTAGGATATTGTGAATTGTGGAGAACACTGTAATGGTTGGGACATGATAGCTTTTTTTTTTTTTTTGTTCATTGTATTTAAATTATAGAAATGAAGACAGCTTTTCATGAGTCAGGAACTGTCAGTCCAGGCTGGCAGTCAGAGCTACATTGAAATTCAGACCTATATTACTATGACAGTAATAATTTAGAAGTGAATTTATTGAAACTTAGTCACGTGACTATCAGTTTCTGGTAAGAATTAAGTTTGATGAACATTTCGAAAATTTTGCAATTGATCAGTCTGTCTGTGTCATCATAAAGTTGAGTATCTACCAAGTAAGCATACCTAGGCTTGGAAATCTTTTCCACATACTGAGTCTTGCAGATTATTCCATTTTAAATCCAATGAATATGTTGCAGGATTGAGCTGTCAGTTTTCTGTTTCACTTATTATTAGAAACTGTATAGTAGTACAAGTAAATCAGAAAATTTAAGGCAACACCTCTTGGAGTTGTCTTAAACTGCTTATATTTCAAATCAGTTGATTTGCATAAACCTGGCTTGCTTCCTTCTTATTCAGCAAAAAATAATGTTTATAAGAAAACTTAGATAGGACTGGGAGGTACTTCACAGTAGTTGAATAGTGAGTGGCTTTTCACAAGTTCCTGATTTTAAGTTGAAGTAATTTGAAATTTTGTTGTAGATGACCCCTTTAAAGCACCAGCACAAAGGTGATAGCCAAGGCTGCCCTGACACAGCTGTGCTCCCCTTAGCACATGCAGCATCAAACATTCTGTGTGATAGCTTTCGTTACATTAATACTGAAAATTTATTTACCTTTGTCAAAATAAGTGATACAATCATCCAAATAAATAACACAACTAATAAATTAGAGTTTGACAATATTCCCTAGTCAGTGATTCAAGAAAGTAATTTGCTTATAATTCATTCATGTACTTGTGTGATGGCCTGTCAAACCACCTGACTCTGAAAATGACTCATTAAAATATAGAGTTATGTCAAATGCATCTCAGTGAATTACATTCCTAAATGTTTTCATTTCGGTCTCTCAGTTCCAGCAATGTGTAAGAGATGTTTGCTACCTTCCATGTGGCTGGAAGCTGATCTGATGTCTTGTTTCTTCAGTATTGCCTTGAATACTGTCAGATCAGACTTTTAGTTCCTTCCTGCTTTTGGCTGACTTTACAAGAGGATGTTGTGACTAAAGTGTTGATGTTGATCTCTGGGTTTAATCCCTTTATTGAGTGGAATTTTGCAAATCTGTGTTGTGCAATTATTCTTTTTTCTATCACCAACTTTAATCATGACTGTGAGTAATTAGGGGCAGGATGTCAGACTAGATTTCCACTTAGAAGGTGTGCCCAGTAATCATGCTGATCTCAGATGATAAAAAAGAATAATTACTGTACTCATCCTCACTACTGCTGGAGATTTTGCTAGAAGGAACAGCGAGAAAGAGTGCAAAGCAATTAATTAATTGCTCTGTATGCATTCCACTGCTGTTCTCCTACTCCTTTTAATACTTTGGAGTGCTATTATCTTTTCTGAAGCTTTTATGAACTCTTGTGAGTATTTCAGCACTTTTGAAAAATTACCTAACAAATATAATCTGTGGCCCTCAAATCCATTACAGTCTTTTCTCCCTCCAGATTGTGTGAGATTAGTAAAGCACATTGTAAAGAAAATAAAATGGCTGTTGGCCTTTTCCCTCCACATCAGATGTGGTATCTTACATGTGGCAGCAGTTGAGTGCAATTTTGCCTGGAAATATAAATCCATAAGCAAACATTAATATAGAAAGCATTTACAGTGATTTATCTACCTTTTTATGAAGAGTAAAACAGGTGCAAAGCATGCCCAGGATTTTGTACATGACTAATTTTATTTGACTAGCATTTCTCCATTTACATTAAACCCACAACATATTTCTGTTCATGAAGGCATAGATTGCTATCATTTATTAATTGTTAAAGTAGGGCAGATTAGCCCTAACCAACATTATGGCCCCACTATACAAGCCAGTGATTCAGCACAAAACCAGAATGTTGTTCTGTCCAGTAGTTTTACAGTTCTTACATTTCTGTTTTATAGAAGGGAACTAAAGGCAGGGCATGAAGATATATCCTTTTTAATGTCACATAGCAAGACAGTGACAGAATCTGGAATTTAAGACCTTATTAATCTTAGTCCACTGCTGTAACCAGAACAGCATTTTCTTGCCTTGCAGTAGCTGATATTATTTGCTCAGTGTAGCTAAGCTTTCTCACTTGGTTGGTAAGAAACATTATTAAAATGTGGTATAAGAATACAATAAATCTAAAACAATTAACATTATACTCGGGCAAAGACTTTTGTGGTTTTAATATTTAGAGGATGTAAAGGGTATTTATTTTATTTTTGCTTTAAAGCAAAAATGTGTGTGCATGTTGTGTGCAAAAATGTATTTGCTTGTGTTTTGCTTTTTCCCTGAAGGAATGAACCAATTACTTCTCTCAAACAGAGCATGACATACTGGAGTAAATGTTAAGAAAAAAAATTAGTCAAAGTTAAAATAAATAGTTATGGTAAAAACAAAACAAAAGCCCTCGCTGGACTCAAGAAATTTGAAGTGTGACTGTAGCATGTCAAGAAGAAAATTACAATGGGAATTTTCTGCATTATAAGTGATGCTGCTCTGCAAGCAAGGATTATGTAGATCTTTCTACTTCATTAGGATGCATTCACCTGTGAGATTATGGGATTCCCTGCAATCCAAACAAGGATATACCCTCCTGTAGGTGTCTGAAATGCAGCTCTGTGGCAGTGCAGGGGGAGAGGAAGGAATCTAAGCAAAATAATATTGATTTTTATTACATGCAATTTATTTGTAGAGGAGGAAGAAGAGGAGATGAATGCTGTTTCTCAGGCCTGGTATTTACTATGCTCCTTGAATGTTTTGCAGAGACCCAAGCCATGTAAGTGCATTTGCTCTTAGCAATTCAAACCCAGCACTCAGCTCTGTGAGGTTTTAGGGTGTTCTTGGGTCCAGCAACCCCCCATGGCCCAGCTCATGACTTAGGCTCACACTGCAGGGCTTTGTTAAACTTTGCAAATTGTAACTGTGTTTTGGGAACAGTGTTTACAGAGTCACAGAATGGTTTGGGTTGGAAGGGAACTATAAAGGGCCCTGTAGTCCAATCCCCCTGCCATGAACGGGGACATCTTCAGCTAGATTGGGTTGCTCAGAGCCCCATCCAACCTGGCATTGAATGTTTTCAGGAGTTCAGAGTCTCTGAAGTTCATTATGCCCAAACATTATTACTGTTGTCAAGTTTTTGTGTCAAGAAGGTCTGGTATTTAAAGACTGGGACTTCTTGTTTATGGGTAATCCATAGAAGTAAACAAATCTCTGTCAGGATTGTGACTATAGACAAAAGTATCAGGAAAAACTGTTTTGGAACATTTATAATGTTCCTGCTAAAATTTTCTTTGCTTATATTTCCATACTGGTTTTCCTACTTGCTTATTCTGGTCACTGTGCAGAGCAGCAGGAAGGGCTGTTTAGGTACAGGGGATAAGAACACCCTTCCGAGAAAACTGGGTGCATGGAGGAAATACCTCAAAGGCTCACAATTTGATGTTGGAAAAGAAAAGAGTTGGAGGACAAGTGGCATCAGGCTAGAAGAGCTGGAGGTGTGAGCAGCCGTGGCTGGAGAGAGCCTGTGGTGTGACAAGGGAATGCAAGTCACTGCCACGAAGTTCCTGTGGCTCTGAACACGTGGAGGGACTTCCCAATACAGGGGGTTTGTGTTCATCTGGGAGCACATCGTGAATCAAGGACAACTTACACAGTTAGAGGTAATATATGTGCTTTTGAGCAACTGTATCTCATAAAAGGTATTACCTCTCTCCGAAAACGTGGCTCTGATGGTTGAGGTGGTCTCAGGATACTGCATTTAATGCAACAGCACTTCACTGTATCTGCATATTTATGTGTACAAAGACCTGGATATTTGGTCCTCTATAAATTTCCCTCAAAAAAAGCCAATTTCATCTTTCTGAGTTTGAGAGGACACTGCACATCTTAAATAAGAAGTTAGTACCTCAATAATATATTCATAATTAATAAAATATTTAGCTAAACTAAATACTCTGATAAAACTAGAATTTTAAATGTCATTTCCCTGCTGATAGGCTGACAAAAAATTTAGAACACTCAGTAAAAGATTTTCTAGAAAAAATCAGACCAAACCGATGAACAACAAAATCCACAAAACTTCATTCTGCTGACTGCCAGAGAAACTTATAAGATTTTACTTATTTTTTTAAAATTTTACTCCCAGCATATGAAGTCACTCTCCAAATCCAAAAGAAATGAAGGGTAATATACTTGAAACTCTAGAGAATAGCTGTCTAGTTCAAATTCAATGCTATAACTGAATGTAATTATTTTAAGGACCTATTTGAATGAATATAGCCAAGATTAAATGGCTGTGGTACTTACACTGTAAGCACAGAGAACCAGGAGTGCTGCTAATAAGCAAAGGATGTTTGTTTATGAAAAATTGTGGGTGTTTTTATGTACAGCTGAATTTGTGCTACAGTAGCCAAACTTGCAATTTTTGCTAAAACTACCAGTGAAATCAATCACTGAAGTTAGTGCAAGTTTTCCTCTGAATAAAGGCTGCTGGTTTCAGTTCATAATTATAAATGTATTCCAAATGACTGTCATTACAGCTCCATTATGGAAAGACCATACACCGTAGCTCTGATTCTGATCTTAAGGTGGGGTAAATTAGGCATGAGGTCAGTGAAATTACAGGTACATAAAGTACAGGAGTAAAGCCTGTCCTGCCATCTCTGACC
The DNA here is from genome assembly GCA_013397115.1 of Edolisoma coerulescens. Classification (NCBI taxonomy): domain Eukaryota; kingdom Metazoa; phylum Chordata; class Aves; order Passeriformes; family Campephagidae; genus Edolisoma; species Edolisoma coerulescens. Next base: position 3,223,148 of record VWZW01005256.1, on the reverse strand, counting down.
TGGGGAGAATCAGCCTGGAAGTGATCCTTCTCACGACTCAGTCATGGCTGCATGTTTTATGCTAAATGGCAGGAAAACATTAATGGTCAAGGCCTAAAGTCACTTTGATCTTGATCCATTGCCCCCTGCCAGGTCTGTAGTTTCCCTGAGGCCACAGACTGCAGAGCTGTTTTTAGTGTGTTAACTCCTTGGAGATGAGAGCAATGCACACGTAGCATCACGATAATCTTTCCAACTGTCCTTGCACTCTGAAAGTTAAAGAGAGAAATCTCTGAATTTCAAAGTCCTGCAGAGCATGTGGACCAAAGATTAATGGAAGATATTCCATTAATTCCCTGGGACACTTTGGCGACATCGGCCATTGTTTCTGTGGAAGCTGGTGTTCATTCAGGAGACCAGTGGCTGCAACGCCTGTGAGGACATCTGCTGAAACCTGTAGGATTTCATTATTCTAATAAGTTACACATAAGCTTATATACAGAGGAAAGGCTAAGAAAATTCAGTGTTTTAAAGGAAAATACAAAATTCTTACAGTACCTCTTGGATCCTGCTTTTTAAATAAATATCCCCTGCTTTATTTCTGGAACATTAACAGGTAACGTGTGTAGTAAATTAAGAAGCAGGAAACTTTCATTCTGCAGTTGTTTCACTGGGTACTCTTATCCCTCATCAAGTTAAAATATTTGCTAACTTGCACCATCACATATCTAACTACCTCCTTATTAAGATGAACAAGACTTGTTCTATGATAGCAGGTGGAAAATTAGTTTTTAGCAATCTTGCGCACAGAAAAAAATAATTATTTCTGTGCCTCTTTTAAAGGTTTTGTTTTAAGCTGTTGCTTTTCATGCTTCCTTTGTTATTTTCCAAGCTTAATATTCCTTTTGTTAGCTGTAATCTGTGATTGCCAGACTTCAGGCAGCCACTTGTTTGGAAAAATAGAATGTAGTATTTTTCAAGTAGGTATCCATTAAAAGGGATTTGTCTCTCCCAATTTTGTAGTCATAGGATATAAATGAAAATTACAGTTGCATTAAAGCAGAATTATTGTTGTTCATAACAATCTCTGAATATTTTAAAATTTTACTTTTCATCAAAATTGTTTAAAATTTAAAAAAAAACCCTCTAAACCTGTGTAGTCAGAGTTCAGGTGTGTATCCAGAATCCTTATCTGCAAGAAGCGGACATGCATGATGAAAATCAAGATGAAGAATAAAGATGGTTTTAATTTAAAAAAATCTAATTTATGACATAATTAGAAATATAGATAAATAAATACCAAATTTTCCAAAGAAGGAAAAGCCAAATTTCTCTGGTTGAAAAACATTATTTTCTAAAGTAAAGGAGATGAATTCTGAGGTGTCTGGTTAATATCTGTTTATACCGCACTAAGCCCTCCTGCAATGAAATTCTCAGATATGTAACTAAAAATTTAGCCTTTGTATGGCCAACATCCAAGGAATGGCACAAATAAGAGCTTACAAAAGGAGCATGAGTCAAACTGTGAAGCTCTGCGATGTGCATTGTGAGTGAGGAAATACTGATGGTTTCCAAAATAGGAAAATGCTTTTTGTTACTAAAAAAAGCTTAAGTTTTTCAGAAAAATTTCCACCAAATATCAGTTAGGAATTTTTTATGACTGTGGGTAAGTCTAGTTGATGGACTGCTGTTAAAGATATTTCTGTTGTGTACTGCTGACCTCTATTGGCTTATTCCCACTGTATGCTGATGTTGTGGCACTGCTGTTTTCCTCCCCTGGGAATTATGAGCTTATGTTTGATTTAATTTAGGAAGTTTTATAGCAGAATGACAAAAAATTTGAGCATGTATATATATGTATTTCTTATCATGCATAAGAACACCCATTAAGTTACTTTTCAGTCTCAGGTAAGTCAATGGAAAAGCCACTATCTTGGAATAGTGACTTGGTAGGGGCTTCTCGTGTCCATGAATTTACAAATATGCTTAAATGGTTTTACTGAGGTGCGGCCCTAGATATACTGCACTATAAAAATTAAAATAAACTCCATAGTTGCAGTTTTCCTTTGCTTCTGTTAGTCAAAAACTACTTTTGTTTTAGAAAGGATAATTTGGCAAATCATCAGACTGTAGCATAGTCTAATTGGTTTTGAAGCCACTACATAAAATTTAAATTGGAGAAGATCTTTAACTGTGTCAAATAATTCTGTTCATTCCATCATAGAAGTCAATGCCATAATGTCTTTCTCTGTGCATTTGCTCTAATCACTTTTTAAGTCAATTTCTGGTTGATGAGAGGTTCAATATGACCTGGCAATACACACTGGCAGCCCAGAAAGCCAAAGAGATCCTGGACTGCATCAAGTGTGGCCAGTATGTGAAGGTTTAGATTAGATACTAGGGAGAAATTCTTCCCTGTAATGGTGCAAGACACTGGCACAGGTTGTCCAGAGAAGCTGTGGCTGCCCCACCCCTGGAAGTGTTCAAGGCCAGGTTGGGTGGGGCTTGAAGCAATCTGGGATAGTGGAAGGTGCCCCTGCCCGTGGAAGGAGGGTGGAACAACATGATCTTTAAGGTGCCTTCCAACCCAAACTGTTCTACAGTTCTATAATTCACATACTTTACATCATGCCTCTGATATTTGTACACAGAAGCATAATTTTATTTGCTTTTATAATAACAGTAATGTCTTGGATCAATTCATAGCCTAAAGCCACCTGCACTGACAAATGCAAGTATAAAGACATTCTAGCTCATGCTGAGCCTCCCCACCCCAGCCTCATCCCCAAGAAAAGACTTTTATAAGGTCATTCTTTTGATCTTTGAGAAGTGCATATTCTACTGGAGGTTTAATTTCCAAGTTTGCTTTTATCAGAGAGAGGGCCTGTGGTTAGCTCTGTGACAATGTACATAGCCCTGTGGAGTGCATGCAGTAGGTAAAGTGATGCTCAGTGTGCGCTTTTTAGAAGAAACCTTGGTTTGGAATTATTTTTAAAAGGAATGTTTGCTTTAAAAATTAATTTTAAAAATTAATTTTTAAGCATCTCTAGGATTTTTCTGCTTAGAGTATTGTACTGGAATTTCAGATCTGAATGGCTTCCCTGTGTGGAGAGGACAATTCAAGGAAATAAATGTCTAAGAAATAGGTTTTACATAATGGCAGAGTGTGCATGGGTTATAAGTGCAGCCTGTAAGAGCGTGATGATTCTCCATGTAAACCTTCTGTAATCACTCAAACCAGTGGGAGCAGATGAAAGAAACAGGCTTCAATGGCTACATTAGGCTCAAAATTTGAGAGAATCAGGTCCAAAATAATTTGGGATTTTCTTATTTAATTCTCTCCAGGGAAACATAGGAAACAGCACTGAGAGGATGAATAAGAAGGCTTCAGAAATGCCGTGTCCCTTTGGGTAAATTATACAACACATGCCCAAATAGGAGATTTTTTTTCTTATTCTGTCTGTTAGAGAAAGACCAAGAAATTTCTAAACCCTTGGGATTCCTTCAGATCTAAAACTATCCCATTGTCACTTAGTCCTAAAAGAAGCAGAGCATTCTTTTTGAAAAGGAAACTGCTGTTCTGGCTGTTCCCTACTGAAATTTCTGTTGGGAAGAAGCATTTCAAAAGTCAGTCACACTTCTAGAGAAATGTTCCATATTTCTTGGCTTTCCTAGCCATCAAACCTTTGCCAGCGCCTACTAAGTCAAAAATACCACATTTGTGTCAAGTTGGATTTAACCGTTTCAAAATTCTTTATAGACCATGATTATTAGTGCTCTTGCTCTATACTGAAGATTTCTCCAGCCAAGTAATCTAAGCTGGCAAAACTCTAATGATGGGGCTACTTACAGTGAAACCTAAGGTTTAGGCTTTGGGCATGTAGCCAGGATAATGAATAGCAGAGATCAGAAAGATTTTCCGTGGGTGAGGCAAGGCACAAGGTCTGGCACACGAAGCATGCATGCAGCAAGTGGAGTCAGACAGGAAGAGTAGGGGCAGCTTTGAACCAGGCAGAGAACAACACTGAAAGAGAGCCAGGACTTAGATCCAGACTGATGTGAGGATCAGGAGCAAAAGTTGAGCAGCACTGACTCCATGCTGGGCTGGGTGCCTCTGCTTTGGGAAACCTAATCTCCCAAAGAAGTGTGGTACCTACCTACCCATCTCCAGCAATCACTACAGGCACTGTGGAATGTCTGCCTTTCTGGAGCCTTATGACATAGGTTTGGGATAAGAATGACCCAGAGCAGGGGAGATTGTAGTGTAACAGCCTCTGTGGCTGCATTGCAGCAAGTGGAGAAGAGCCACCAAAGCAGGAAATCTGGCATTCTTTTTTCACGGGCTGCATCCTTGACTAACTGGTATCTGATGACTGAAATATCCAGGTATTTCAAGAGTTCTTTACATTTTGCATTAATAGCTAATTATCTCTATTCACCAGATCACTATGGATGCAGCTAACCATATTTTATCATCATGCTAAGGACTTTCAAAATGTCTTGTTTAATCTTGCCTCATGAGGTATTCTGTGACAGTGCTAGGCATATGTTATTGACCTAAATACTGTCTTTTCTGGTTTTGTTTCTGTTGTCTTTTTTTTTTCCCAGAAGAAGCTTTATATGAATATTATTTTCTTAGCAAAAAAAAAAAAAAAGAGTATTAAGGAATTGCAGGAGAAATTTACTATTTACCCCTGAAAACATTATAAAATTAAAGCAAGAAAAGTCAATCTCCCATTTCCTTTTCTTGTTTGAGTAATCACCCTTGAAAAGCTCTAGATTAATAGAATATAAAAGTCTGAAAGACTGCATTTTCAACTCAGATGGTTTATCTGATTCTCACAGGAATTTTACAAATTAGGTTTCTCAGTGTGTCTCTGTGACTATACAGTTTCATAACGATAAGTACCCCTGCACTGGTTTCAGAATAAGATCAAACCCAGTATGAAAAACATCTGATAGGCTGGTACAGCTCAGCTTGCAGGTGGGTAGAAGTCTGTTTTAAAAGGCTCTACCCATTTCTTAGTGTTTTTTTGTGGAAAGGCAATGAGGCATCATACAACAGTATTGTGCTGTTAAGATACAGTTTTAGAAAGCTCTAATTGTAGTTGCCCTTCAAGCTTACATTCTTGTTTAGTGGTATTCCAGAAGTTTAAAAAAACTATTGTGCACTCAGTCTCTGTTAAGCCTTTGTCAGGAGTGTTTGATATTTTAATCTTGTAGAGAGCAGTGAGTGAATTGTGTTAATTAGCACTACGGTTCCCCTGTCTCAGTGGTAGCAAGAATGTTTCTTAAGAAAAATGTCTTTTATAGATGTATCTTTTATACATCTAATGTGTAAATTTATCCTCTTAAAATATTTATAATAGAGGGATTGTGCAACTACTCTGAGGTAGGTTTGTAAAGAGGACAGAGCCGTGTGCTATGTGCAGTGGGTAATTGGCCACTGGTGAGAGGGGCAGAGAGCTCTTTGTGTTTCCCTGTACAGAGCAAGGTCGTTCACAGCAAAGGCAGTCTGGGGAAAAGTCTTCTGCGTTCTGTAGGATTCAGTCTTGTGTATAGGAATAAGCTTTAAGAGTATGTATCATAGCAATAGACTTGCGTGGAGCTTAGAATTTAGAAATTCTGTCCCTCAGACACCAAAGAAAAATCCAAGTGTTAGGTAATAAAAGTTATCCTTTCCCAAGATCATCCCCATCATCTGGCATAGCACTAAACAAGTCTAACACCTGTGTGACGAGAGATGTATAACTCTGTGTTTTCTTCTTCAGACTTGCACTCAAGGAAATTTCTGCCAGCATTGCCCCTCACACCGAGGGCACACGAGCCCTGTGAAAAGTTCCAGTGATCCATGTGTTTGCTGCACTTGGTGGCTATGGGTGCTTTTCCTCATGCTGTGCAGAAGGCTACAAGAGTCTGGTGTTTTCTTGAAGAAGTGTGTTGTTCCAGAAATAGATTTAATGGCCATTTGTTTTCACACCTTCACAGTGCACATGCCCTACATTCAGACAGTTCCTTCTTCTTTCTACTTCATCTGGTCATGGGTTTTTAAGTATTGACTGGGCATCAGTGGGTGACACATCCAGAAAGCAATTAATTAGCATTAAAAGCGCTGTTGTTCAGAAGTACATCCATCTGACTGGGTAAGAACATGTCCAGGCTCTGTTTGTTTTATTTTTCAGTGCCATCAGTCTGATGGTTGTTTGCATCCAGTTTGAGTTGTAGAAAAGTGGCTATTTCCTTGGCAGTTTTCACAAAGATGAGAACAGCTGCAATGAAAGGCTGGCTATAAAGTACTTATTCCTACAGGACTTCAGACTTTTGTCTTAAGTTTTAGGATAAGAGAAGCTTTGCATATTTGTTTTAGCAGGCCTTTCATCTTTAATAATAATAACACTTAGCACTTTTCAGCTTCAAAATGCCTTACAAATGATCATTCCACAACACTCCAATGATACAATAAGTATTTAATTTGCCCAAGGCAATGAAGGGAATCACCATCCACACTAGGATTAAATTGAAAAGGAGATGGATATAAATGGAGAGAAATATTTTTAGGAAAACTCTACAACAATTCTTTATTTCCTGTGGACTCCTTTTCTTTGCTTTTCCAAAATACACATTTTAACAATGAAGTCCTGAGAGCAGTAGAACAAAACTAAGGGAGACGATTTCAGGTTTGGATTTGTTCATGGACTTCTCACATTCCACAGGTCATTGTACACAGAGATTTGACACTTTTCTGTATGATTTCAGTATCAGTCTTAAACAACCAGACCAAGGTAAATGTATCTTTTGGGGAGGCAAGAAGGAAATCCAGCGCTTGAGATTATTTAATGTACTGAAACCAGTGTAATACTGCATGTCCTTTAGTGAGTAACCCAGGGTGTAAAAGTTAGAAAGGAATTGCAATTCCATTGTCATTGTCCCAGATTTCCAGTTTTTGCTTGTATCTAGAGAGGGCAGCAAAGAGCTGCAGTTTGAAACTTCTGCAGCAGGTAACCTGCCCTGTCTGCTTTTTCTTTAATTACAGCCTTAAAATAACTCATCATAAAGATATTTTCAAAGTGTTTCTCGGTTTTCTGACTCCAAGTATAATGACAGGTTTTTTGGGGGTAGCTCAAAATTATGAGACAGAATGGTCAGAATTAACAACTTGACCACAGGCAAAGGATGTTGGCAAATCGAGACAGGGTCTCATAATCACAACCTAAGCTCAGTTTATCAGTCTCAGTGCCTCCAGGTAATTTAGGATATTAGAAAAAGAATTTTTATTAAACCTCTGGAAACCTATTCATTGTCAAATGCATTGCCCTGAAAGAGCAGGCTGGATGTGTATCCCAGACACGGTTAGCAGACATTAAACTGAAATTCACTGGTTTCATTGCTCTTCAAAAGGAAATCCTGCTCCCTCATGCACAAACTCTGCAGGAGCAGATAAACTGCTGGCAGAGGGGACAAGTCTTTAAAATTGAAGGAAGGGAGGTGATCTATGGCATATTTGGAGGGCAAATCCATGAATGTCACATCATTAAAGAAAAAGGAGTGGATTTCAGTGAGTTCAACAGAGATGACTCCTTTGGAGCAGAGATGTAAGAACAGACATTACTCTGAAGTCCAGACACTTAAAACATCTGAACTTTCCCTCACACTGTTCATTATTCCCAGCTGCCTGGCTTACATACAAATTTTTGTCCTAAGTGATGTTAGCGGGAATTTTGCCACTAATTTCAGGCAGACTGACATCTGAGGTTAGCAGAAGTATCCTTACTGAATGTCCTGTGTTCCCCTCTGCTCATCTACAGCATGGTTGGAATATATCTTGTTCACAGCCACCCCTGATTACCACCTTGTACATTTTGTGCTGTGTAACTATGCCTGTCAGCCTGAACAAGCCATAGTTTTATACCAGTTGTATTTTTCTCATATTCTGGGACCTAAAAGGGCTCTATTTTTACTGTAGTGTGCCACTCATGTACTTTGATTCTTTAGAACAGGCCAAGTGCTGGCCCTGCCCACATGCGCTGATTAGAATTGATTTCCTTAACATCCCTCTTGAAAGAAGGGATTTATATCATCTTTAAGTGGCAATTACCTGAGGGAGGGGGATCGGTGGGATGTTATTTATGTGTACAAATATCAGATGGGGTGTATAGAAGGCAAAGTCAGACCACTCAGTGCTGACAGGGCAAGAGGCAACCGGCACAAAAAAAATATAGGAAAACTCATTCATGCATAAAAATTTATATTTTTTTCTTGTTGTTTTAACTGTTGGGATAGACGGAAACTTGACATGGATAGCTCAGAGATCCTGTGGAATCACCTCTCATGGAGATATCCAAGAGCTGATCACAACTCAGAGAAAATGGCTGTAGGTGACATTGCTTTGAGCAGAGGGGTTGGGTGAGAGGATATCTGGAGTTCCCTGCCAACCTCAACCATTCTGTGATACCCCAAGTAGATCTTCTTATTACAGCCTGCTGGAAAACAGTCAACAATTGTGCAAATACAGTTAAAGCTGCATGAAATGTTTATTTAAATATAAAAATATTATCACTAATTGTAAATTAGTTTGATTCTTTTCCCTAATAGTCTCAACAAATCAATGCATTCTTTTTAAAACACATAGGATAGTATCTGTTTAAAAGATGATCTTCTTATCCTGCTGTCTGATTTCCATAAAAGATTTTTTTCTAATGTCTGCAATGCTGTATAAATTCCCTTTAAATATTCCATTTGATAATCTTCCTTCCATTATAAAGTTTTTGAACTTCAAATGTCCTTTGAAAGTCCTGAGCAGAAATAAAATAGAAATTATGATGGAAATATGTCAAAGATATAAAGAAAATGGGCATGCTTTTTCTTATTCTGTTTGTTTTATAAATGTTGGGACATTTTGACTAAGAAATAAAATCCAGCTTTTACAGAACTGTGGGAAAATAATGACTGAATTTTTGGTAGCCAGCAGAGACTGCTACAACATTTTAGAGTTGCAGTTTTGAAGTATATGCAATTTTTTTTCCAAAAAGGGCATTTCTAAGAGCTGTTCCCTATCTGACCCTTCTTAACTTGTATGCTTTTCAAGTCTTAAAGCTGGAAAGGAGATCCTGGCCCTTGTGGTGCACATGGTTATTTGTAGAGAGGAAAAGCTACTCTTTCGTGTTCCTAAGGAGTTAATGTGCTGTTTCAGACTGATTAATACTGATCACAGCTGTCCGTTTGTGACAATTTACCTGGGCTGAATGGATTGAAAGGAGATTATCCTCCTGGTAAGATGTTTGCCCTCCCTTCAATGGCCTGAGACAGTTGACATATTTGAGAAGTAGATGGTGGAACCGTGGAAATACCTGTGTGCTTTTGTACTATCAATTCAGTTATTTCCTATCCTTAAGAAAATGTGTAAGGAACTCTGTTTTCATTACAGATCACTTTCCTGCTTCAAATTCCCTCCTATAATCAACTTGAGTAAAAGCTTTTTTTTTTTTTAAAGTGTACTTCCAGTTTGTTAAGATTTAGTGATGCTCTTCAAGGTACTGGTAGTTCCTCCCAGCTTTCCTAAAAATTTACTTTCTGTTCTGTTACCAAGGGACTTGCTGCTTCTGGTGATTGTTATTTTTAGGAAAGGGAAAGGAGTAACGTTGACTGTAGAGTATACACCCATCCATAATATTCTGTGTATGGAGAGAATATAGAGATCATCTGCTATCTGTGTAGTTATCCTTTCTTCAGCATCCATATTTCTATCCCAAATACACAAACAATATGACTGTGAGCATCTTATTTACATTAAAATCTATTACTAGATGCGAAAACTTCTATTTTGAAAGGTGGGTAAATCCACTGTTATATGCTATGAAAGTTTTTCTACGTGTCTGCTTGATAATAGAGCCACAGAAGTGCCTGTATTGTTGTAGCTTGCTTGGAGAAAAGGAATCGGGAGAGAGTTGTGGGTCATTGACCCTCTGGGGTGCCTGAAATGGTGTGACATGTTTCTACAGGGCAAGGGTGTAAGAGAAGGGGCAAATCTGCTGCCTCCCTGGGCAGTCAGGTCAGCCTGATCTCATTAGCTCCATTCCTGAGATAGAAGGGCAAAGAAATTGGGTAGTAGTGAGAGAGAAGTAGGTGAACCTTAAACATAAACCTTATTTAAAGACCAGCCCTGGGAGCAAAATTCAAGCTATGTATTGTTATGTTCTTAATTGGCAAGCAGAAGACAAGTCAAGAAATGAGTGGGTTAGGTTTGCTGATATCAGTGGGCTTGTTTGTGTTTAAAGTTATCTTTATATTTTAGCTATTCACAGTTCTTTGTTTGTTTTAGTTTGTTTGAAAATAGCTCAATTTTAATGAATTAGAACACCTGAAATATGCCTAAAAGAAATCATAACAGAGTGAAACATTGTATTAAGAAAACCAACTCAAACCTTCCTGAGTGCTTATTCTTGCCATGCAGAATAAAAATTAATTGAAGATAAAGGATCCCAGCAGAAAATCAGAGACCTTAGAAAAAGATAACTTTGTGTTTTGAACGAGTGCTGTTTTTCATGTGACATATAAACTCTCTCAAAAATTTGTTTTGACCCTTGTTCTTTCCAAGAAACAGCTACGGAACCAGAGGGGAACAGACATTATGAAAAAAAGATTGCTTCAGTCTCAGATATTTTTTTTTTAACTTCCTTGTTTAATGCTGCATAAAGTACCATTAAATCTCCCTCTAGGCTTTATGAGTCCTACTTTGTAGGTGACAGATCTCAGGCATTGATAGGTAGTCAAGGGTTGGTGAAAATGAATGTCATAGAAAAGTTTGGAGGAGAGAATATACCCCGATGACACAACAACAACAGCAACAAAACAGTGTTTGTCCCTGTCTAAGTTTAGTACCTGCAGATTTGGAGCCAGCTATGTTTTCCTGGCTTTCAAATACATCTCTAGTACCACTGCTTTGCCAGCAATGTATTCTGGATGGTTACTGCAAGTAAGTGTTCCCTGCAATGTCTTAATTGCACCTTTTTTTTTCCTTCTTGATGGGATTCCACAAAGCCACAAACATGCATTTTAAGATGAGCTATTAAAAGGAAAGAAAATAGTCACCAGAGCTTCCCCAGTGACTAATGTTGTGTAAATACTGTCATGGTACAGTTGGATTTATTTTTAATTATTAGGCCAGCCTGGGGAAGTGCTGTCAGAGAGCAGTGATAGCCTGTCCATTGCTCATTTGAGCAGAACAAAGGGCTTGACTTGGAGCAAGTTGCAATGCAGATAGTGTTGTCTGTGTTTGTTCTGCCTTTCTTGTTCTCAAGCAGCAGAAATGTAATCTAGAGCTGCAATGGAATTTAGTGCTAGGGTAGATCCCTGTGGAGTTGTAACTCAGCTATATATTTCCTAAAATAACCATAGTCTTCCATTTTATTTTTGTATATAATTTTGACCATAGTTAGAAATCATAATTCTAGTCTTATCAGAGGTGTTCGTCTCATTGATCTGTCCCCTCCTTTACTTGATATTTTTTTTAACTTTGACTTTTTTTCTTCTAAGAAGTGTCTCATTTTATTCAAATCAGCATTGGACCCGATGAAATCTTCAGACTTTTTCCTGTACAGATTTGTTCACATTTTGTTGCTTAGGTTTCCAAGGGGTCTACACATACGGAAATACTGTTAAAACAGAATTGGAATGATCTGAATGGGAATAAATAACTTACACAATGCTTATCTTAATGTATTGTCTTGCATACAGTGTGTTGTCTTTTCTTACCCTTTACTACAAATGCTCTGTTCTGTAAACCCACTGTTGTCTGACTCGGTGCCGCTGCTTTTCAGAAGTAGGTGTGCACTGAAGATGGTGGTTATTTTTGCTGTTACAGAGTTGAGACACCTGCAATTTTAAAAGGACTTAATTCTATTTATTTGAAGGAAACAATGATACACAGGAGTAGCTTATGTTGAGACAGATTGATATTTGGGGGTAGTGGAAACAACCTGAATAATCCCACAAACTCAGAGACCGGTAAATAACCAGGATATCACATCTGGAGTAGGGCTCCATTGCTTGACTATGGACACCTAATGCAATTTTAGATGTCTTGCAATATCTGAGGTATTTGCAGAGCATATATTGACATGGCACAGGAGCTAATGGAGACCCATGCTGCTCTGGATGTGCAGCTTGGTGGCCAAGTGTCCAGGAACCACATAAAGTTGCCCCAGTGTCTTCTTTTTTTTGGTAGGCAATAAAAAACTGGCCGTGCACTCTAAGACAGCACAACAGTCTTGCAGTGAGAAGTGGATCCCAGATGTTTTGCTGTCTCTATTTCATCTCTTTTCCCCTGCATATTGCCCCTTTATGGATGGGTTTTGTTTGGTTGTGTTTTTTTTCCCCACACAGAAGTACTGTCTGGAAGCCATTTGTAAGGGAATACTTTCAGACCATGTGAAACTTAGGCTAGTTTTGTGTATGTGTTTATATATAGAGGTTTTAATAGGTTTTAGGAGCCTAGATACGGACTCCTTAGCCCACACGTTGGATCTCATGCCCACACCCTTCCCGGAGAGGTGATGTACTGCTTTATGCAGGGTAGTTCAGCACATTGAATGTAGCGGTGGCATCTGTGGGTGCTGAGATACTGGGACAGCCAAACTCATCTCAAGCTCATTGAATTCAGAGGATTAGTGTGTCATAAGCTGTATTTAATGTCTAAAGGAGCTGTGCCGTATTGAAATCTCTGTCAGATGAAATCTTCTCTTCCACCAGGCTTAAGTACATACATTTGAAATGTTTGGGATCAACAGCAACCAAAAAATTATGCAGAACTTATTCTTAGGGTCTTGATAAGGAATGAAGGTCATGAAACCACACTGCTTGATGTCAATTTTTGGCCTTTTGTACTCAAAAGGAGGCATGGAAATACTTGTGACCAGTCTGGTGCACACAAATAGTGCCTAACATCTGGGTAGCTGAGCAGTTTTGAGTGAATGGGGAAAGACTGCACACCCAGCAGAGACAGATACGCAGAATTATTTTAACTGTACCTTTTGAACCAATTTGGACGGTCCTGGGGGTTCAGGATGGGAACACAGCAAATATTGGCACTCAGTCCTTGCAGAGCATCAGGGTATTCTCACAGTGTAAAGAAGATCTCTAAGCAGCTGTTAAAATATTAGAATTTAAAATGTTAATGTGTTTAATTGCAGGAAGTTCAAGGAAGGTTGAAAATGTCATGTACAACTTACATTTCATTCTTCCTAGGCGGAACCATCCAACTCATCAGTGCAGCCATTTTAGTGAGTGTCAGCTCTAATCCCCTTGAGAGAAGTCAGTTCTCATTTTGTAAAGGAACAGAATGGCAGAAAGGCCAAAATATTATTGTTCAGAGCAACGGGTGAGAAGAATCTCTTATTTGAGGCTCTGTATACATATAATAAAGGTATGTTCATAAAATGACAAATGATCAAGGTATCTTCTCCCTCATCTGAGAACCCCTTATCTGAGAAATGGTTACTGCATGTACTCTCCTTGTCACTTGGGAAGAAACACACGTGAGCTGATCTGCTTTCATGGGTAAAGGAAGATAGAGGGTGTTGGTTTCAACTTGAGTGAAATCTCCTGTTCATGGCTGGCTATAAACACACGTGTGATGACTGGAGCTGACAGACAGTGTCTTGGTTAATCTCAGTAACTAGATGGTGGGCTTTCAGCCCAGAGAGATAAATAGAGCTGCCATCCCCCTCATCTGTCTGGGGAGCTGAGGGAGCCTGTGAGAGCCTGAAGTGCAACCCCTGGTTCCCAGCCAAAGCCTCTATCCACCAAGGACCTTCTGTAGTCTTCATAATCTGAAAAATCCTTAAAAGCTTTAGTAAAGATTTCAGTTTTCAGCATTTGCAATGGAAATGCCAGGCTGTGTTGTTGATGAAATCTTGAACTCAAAAGTCTTGCAGTAAACTTGGAGAAATGTACTGGAATTCAAAATACAGTCTTTAATTAAACTGATAATGCTGTCCTAGAGTATGTTTTTATTATCCCTTGAATTTCCTTCACTTTTAGTCGTGTATATAAGGTGATTAAATCTATTTGCATGAGCTACTCAATGCTGCCCAAGTACTGAAAACTGGAAATCATATAAGGAAATACTTTCTCATCTGTGAGTTAGATTAAATTAGGCCAAATTAAGCCATATGTTCTGGAGTTTGTTCCTGTGATGCAATTGTATTTTCTGCGAAGACATTGTCACAATCTTTCTTCCCAGAAGGCATAACTGTTGAAAACCCTTTTTTTTCCAGAGACATTTTTTGCATAACAGGTTAGAAATATAAAGGCAATGTCATGTGAAAAGCATGTGTGCATTAATACTGACAGCTTTATCCTTTCTATTCCCATTTAGACTTCATTCACTGCTTTAGTCAAGCACCTTTTTAAGAGTCTACTGTTTCATGGTTTCTATTTGGATGAGAAAGTAGTATTAAACATTTATGGTAGGTAGGATTTTATTTTTTTTTATTACTGACTGACATTGTAATGGTAGAAAATTGGCAACTATCCACAGGTTTTTATCTACAGCCATCTACAAGTTTCCTTCTATTCGTAAAAGTTCTTAGAAAAATGCAAAGCAAATATTCACATAAATTTGTTCAAATGAAAGTAAAGCACATAATTTGAGCTCAGCCTTTCCTCTATTTGTTATAATATTATATAAGTGTTCTAGTGCAAAAGTTAAACATAGAGGTCTGGTCTTCAAAATTATTAATTCTCATTGAAAATTACCTCGCCTGGACTTGCATTACTCATCCCATTACCTAACCTAATGCAGAAGATGTGGACCTCCCTAGTTAACCTGTGCTGAATTACATGTCAGGAGCAGCCCATGATTCATCAAAATAGAATTGTGTTCCCAACATGTGTGTTAAACAGGAACCTCTACACTTACCCTTGCTTGCATTTAAATTTTAAGGGAACCGGAGATCATAGACAAAATCAGTATTTGTCATAGTTTGTGTAGGTGCAACAAGATGGGTAATAGGAATATTGTCTTCTCTGGCTCCTACTGAAAAATTTATGCTTATTCCTTAGGATTTTGGAAACATGTTAAGCATGGCTGATTTGTTGTTGACGTGATTAATATAGTATCTCATTAAATATCAAGTAATTTAGCTGATATATTTTGTAAATTTGCTATTTTATAAAATATTTTTTAAAAAGTGGTGAAAATTAATGGCATGTAAATATAACAAAAATAGTCATAATAATCACTTAACAAAAAAGCCCCACACAACTATACATCAAATGCTCAGATATCAGTGCTCCAGGCTGTGGACAAGGGCTGCAGAAAACAGCAAAATTCTTGCATGCTTGCCCTGAAATTCCATTTTTATTACGTGCAGAAATTAAGTGCCCAAAGTCTTGGTTTCTCCCTTCCTTTCTCTTTCTCTGTCATTAGTTTTATCCTTATATTGCACCTCCCCTTGCTCTGTAATCCCCTGAAACATTTCGCAGTCCTGATCTTCCCATTCCAGCTCTCCATTTCTTCCCGTGCCCAGTCAGCTTTGTGTCCTTCATAATCTTTCCTGCTTTCACGCACATGTGTTTATCTTTCTGCATCCCCTTATCTATTCCCTCTCAAATCTCCTTATCCTAGATTCAGAACATACTCTAACCTTGCTCATGCTGCAATCTCCCCCTTGCTTTGATGATGCTTATGGCTTCCAGCTGCCCAGCCCTACGTACGTGTCAGATTGCTTTTCCTCTGCTGCAACTCTTTCTGCCCCACTTGGGTGTGGTGTGAGCAGGGAAGCTCGAATGACTTGTGAGTATCAGTGTAAAAATCCCTTTTTTATCACTTCCTACTTGGTGACAAAACTGATATGCTGTGAATCATTGCAGGAAGCTGAAGAAAGATAATTTTTGCTGCAAGAAATGCCTATCACCCCTCTTTCAAACCCTGGTCCCTAAAACCTTTGAAAAAATCCCATTATTTTTATAGTAGGAGTATCATTAATTCATTAACTACCTGTAGATTGTGAAAGTTCATAAGGACACTAGAAGAATATAGATCTTTTGGGTTTTATCAGTGAAGAATCTCACTGTCAGTACTGGGAATAACACTCTTTATCATGTACAACAGCAGTAGTTACAGGTTTATGTGGAGTGGCCCCAGGAAGAGCTCCATCCAAGGATCTCCTAACCTTCTTCCACAGCTTGGAAATGTGTCTTTACCTGGTACTGAAGTAATTGTTGCCTCTTACACTCCCATTAGTTCATAAATATAAGTGATTTTTTAACACACTAATGTGTCCTAGTCTTTTTGCTGATTTCTTGATTTATTGTACTAAGTATGTTGAGTCTATTCTTCTCCAGTTTTGAAGTAGAGTTATTTTGGGGAGAATGTGCTAAAACTATGTAAGTTACGTGAAAGAGGGCTGGTGTTGAACCAAGATGATCAGTTGGCAGAGAGAGCATCTGCCATCGGTCAGGAAGGATATGCTGCATTTATCAAATTTCAGTTTATTCTGAAATTAACGTAGGAAACATAGAGCCACTGAGCTCTCAGGTAGGACTGGATTCTGTCCTATGTTCTGGCAGTCAGGAGCAGATAAAAGGAGAGCTGAAATGTGCCTTTCCTGCCTTGCTCCTCGCCTCTTAGCCTCCTCCACAGAGAAGTGACACTGACTGGGTGATACAGCAGCAAGGAAGGGGAATTTGATTTCTTCTGATGCTTGCGAAAATGCTGTTTCTTCTTTCTTAATAGGAGTCTGTGTTCTCTTAGAGATGAACAATTAAATGCACATGGGCACTTTGCACTGATGGTTAATATAATGTAGTTTAGATGCCGGGTATCATTTCCATTGAGTTCAGAGGCCCTGCCGATGTAGATGTACAAATATCCTGTGTCCTGGGATGCCTTTGTAAATGAATTTTTCTTCCTTTTTTTTTTTTTTTGTCCTGTCTTCAGTGGCTGATTTGTGTTATTCAACATCTGTTGCCTTTTATCACAGTGAATTTCAGCAACAGGCAGAGTGATTTCTTTCAGTTTATATATCATTTTTAGTGCAGTTATGGAAGGAGCAGGAATGAAATGCTATACAAATACTGTTAAGAGAAAAAAACCCATCAAAATCAGAAAAAAAACCTCATGCCTCAACCAACCAAGCAAACCACACTACTGCTATGTGAAAAAAAAGTAAAATGTGTTGAGTTTCTGTTTCTTCTTTTGATTGTTTTAATCTGATCAGTGGTTATTCAGATTTACGGAGTTCTAAATGATCAAAATAAGTAATTTGATTTATAAGACTTCTCACTGTTTTTCACAAATGGTGAAGACTGCATTGCATTTAATCAGCTTTTGAAAGAAAATGAGAATTTTGTAGAGAAAAGACTAAATGTGACATGAATGTGCCATATTGTCAAGTGGATGGTTTAGACCTCCTTCACTCTTTTGTCAAAAGCTGGAGAGTTGTTTTGGGGTTTTTTTGATCACTGAGATTCAGTGGGTGATTAGTGAAAACAACTCGTGAAAAGTTATCAACAGGAATATGATTGGATTTGGGTAAGCCAAAACTGAGTTACTGTACTAAAGGACTTCCTTCTGATTTCTTTAGAGAGAAAACATCCTTTTTTAACATTGAAGAAAACTGAATTTTTTCAGTAAGACTTGGAGGTCCCAAAAGGATCAAGCAGTTAATTATTTAGTACAAGTCATGTTATTTCATTAGTATCAAAAGGCTTACGACTCACAGTACACATGAGGAAACAATGCAGGAAAGAGAAGCAAAGGCTGTGTGTCATGCAGAGGTGTACAGTGTTTGGAATATGCTGTAAGAATGGACTTGCAAAGTCCTCAGAGAAGATGCCAGTGGGAAAGGGGTGCAGGACACAGCCTTTGTGTTCTAGAGCCTTATTATGTAGGTGTTAAAGCAATATGCAAGGCTGATAAGACTAATGAGGTAATTAAGTGATTTTATTTTTTTTTTTATAGCCTCCTTCACAGAGACAGGGGATCTGCCTTGAGGTGACAGTAGGCAAGGTTACAGAAGAATAAGGAAAGAATAAGACACGAGAGAACACGCTTGCACTGGCTAAAAACATTCAGGAAACAGGACAGGAATATGATTTTCATATGAGATGGTATTCAGTGGAAGTTTTAAAAAAAACTGTGGGTTTTTACCTGGTCATGAATCATCTGTAAAATTACAGTAAAACTTGCTGATGATAGTAAATTATTCTTTATAGCAAAGACAAATGCCAACTTGAAAAGCTGCACTGAATAATTGAGAAATGCAATGGCAGGGGACAGGATGTTCAGTATTTTAAAAAAAAAAAAAAGATGGAAATGAGAGAGAAACATTTCCTACTTTTGGCTCAGCAGTGAGCACTGGGATAACGCCATTCTGGTTTCTATGCCTATAAATCATCCGGGTTGCTTTCCTTTTTTTTTTTTTTTTTTTTATCTTTTTGATAATTTGAGAACTGAAGTTACCAGCTGGTGGTTTTCCCTAAAAATAGTTTTAGTGTGAGCACAGTGTGTGCATTTTCTTTCACTGATTTTGTAAAGGTACATTACTAGTGGTACAAAATAGCCAGAATTTGCTTTTGGATACTAGAACTACACAAAAAGATGAATGGGGCATATATCTACTGTATAGACCGTTTTCCTTTTTTTGCTTTGGGCAATCATATAGTTAAGTGATAATGTTCCTGGAGATTGAGTCCATGAAGCAATAAATGGCTTTTATAGTTTATTAAATGCTGAAGTGCAGCTGGAGCTACAAAAGCCATCTCAAGCAGTAAGTACGTTATTACCATTATGGAAAGATAAAAGGACAATATCATGGGAATAGGAATTTTTAAAATTTTGAGGCAGGGGGAAGAACAGACAGGATAATATTTTCATTAAAAGTATTTGTGGGGTAGATATGAACCAATGCTATCTCTAATCTTTTCAGTTTCAAACAAATCCTGGTCCATAACATGTAACTGAACACTGTTAACATTATCTGTAGAACTTGGAAGCAATCGAGTGACAAAAGTTAAATTTGAGGTGGTTTGGATCTGAATTGGGCTTCTCTTTTCTCAGAAAAGAAGCACTGAGAAGGAAGACCAGTGGGTTTTTCCACAAGAGTAGTTTTGTGCAATTTTCCTAAACCAATACTAGTTCCAAAGTATGCTGGTCTTGGAAGCTACCCTGTTAATTTTTTTTTATAATCTCTGGCCTCCCAAGGCATGTGCCTTCCCCTGGCAAATGTCTGTTATTATTACTGAAGGTTTAAAGAGGAAGGAACTGTGGAAAGGACAGGACTAAGTTCTTTCTGACTCTGTCTCTAGTTAAGCAGAGAAAAGTCCTGCAGCAGCTGAATGTATCTGTTCCTGGTTCAAACCCACACTAGAAGTGAGGTTGCAGCTCCTTTTCTCAGGGCATGGGTACCAAACTTGATCAGGCCAGGACTGAAGTGAACAAGGAGTTCTTGTGTGGGTGCTATAACTAGGACCCTGGTGACCAAGTGTTCATTCAGGAAAAAATCTTGATGGATTATGCCAAAAATTTAATATCACTAAGCAGTTTTGCTTTACCCTGAGTATCTGAAGTGATTTTCTCGCCCTCTCTGACCCAATGAAAGATATAAGAATAGCTGTATGATGTAAATCAATCCATAATTGTGTTGAAAATTATCAAAAATATGAAATAAATCTTCCCCAGTATTTACTTGAAAATCATATCTTCACTTTTGAACCAGCTCTTCAGGACTGGGGAAGCAAATACATCAGCACCTAAGTGCATGAACTGAGTGGTGGCACATTCTCTGTCCCAGTCCATTTCAGTCACTGTCATTATTTTTTCCAGAAAAGCAACTGGGTTTACACTGGAGTACTAGGAGTTTAAAACTATAGGAACTGCTGGCACTTGGAGGAGTGATTTTATATCACTTTAGCCAATTATGTTATGAGCTCAGACCTTGTAACCAGAGTCAAACCTTCAGTAACTATGGCCCAGTGTATGTGTCCCTGAATTTAAGATGTAAGTATGAGCCAATAGGCAAATAGTGGGCTGAGCAGAACTGCTTCTTCCTGGCATCTGCATTGCCTAAGATGCTTGATGATCTCCAGGACAACAGCTCCAGAGTCTTCCATTTTAGATTAACAGTTGTGTCTCCTTTCCACATACTTTAAGATTCATGAAAAATGATTCAGTAATGAGGGCCCAATCTGTTCCCATAAAGTCAACGAAACTTTTGTTAGTGACTTATGTGGAGGCAGACCTGAGTCCAGTAGAAAAGCATCCTGTCACTAGAAGAGCAAACTGAAAAACCTCAATTTAACCAGGCATACTTTGGGTATTGTATTGTTTAGATCAGGTTGTCTACAAACAATTATTTCTAGTCTGTACCATAGTTTTAGCTTTAACTTTCCATTGAGCTTGAAATATATTTATTATAAATAAAATTGGAAAGCAGTTATTTTCTCTAGATCTTGTATATAGACCTCAAATGTATTATGTGACAATTCCTGGAAGCTGCCTTTCTATAATGTGATCCTGATGAACAAAATCTCCCAGGGACTGAATGCCAACCTTTATTCTGAAATACAGTTGTTGCATGTCTCTCTTTTCAGCCATTTATCTAAATCTTTGCCTTGTTTCTTTAAGGAGTTTTTAAATTCTTGGGGGAAGGCAGTCTTTATATCACATTACTCTTTTTATATAAAAACTAATATACATGTTATCTTATTTTGCCCTTGCTGAAGGCGTGAGAGAGAAACCATACCTGCACTTTTCTCATGTAAGTGCATTTTTCTGACCAGCTCCTGAACAGATTGCAGTTCTTAACTGCAAACTTTCACTTCATTGGGTAATTACAGCAGCATATATTCACCCAGGTGGGAAAGGTCTCAAGAGTCCGTGTGCTGAAAGCAGAAGCAACACAGAATTCAGAGCAGGTTGCTCCAGGCTTTGTCCAAATGGGTCTTGGAAACTCCAAGAACGGGAACCTGCAGCCTCTGGGAATCCTGTTCCAGTGCTTAATTATCCTCAGAGTGATTTTATTTTTTTTCTTATACCCAGTAGGATCCCTCTCTTTCAAGTCGTGCCCATCACCTCTCTTCTGCACTTCAGTAGAGAGCTCTCTTCTTGGTCACCGATCTGATATTTATTGGCAGGGTGAGGTAGCTTTCCCTGAAGCTTTCTCTTCTCTGGACTTAAAAAAACCCCAATCCCTCAGACCATGCTTATGGAATTATATATGTTCTGTTATGCTTACAGTGTCTTTGACTGCAAAGCACATAATTAATTGCATATTCTGCTGTGTTTTTCCTGAGGTCAGATCATTTTTAGCATTATTCATTACAAATTTGAATGTCTTTTTCAAAGCGATAACTAAGCAAATGGCTAATAGCTATTAAAGATTAGTCATAAACAATGTCTGTCTGAAATTATTTGAACCCATAATTGCATTTTTAGTCAATAGACTCCATTATGACTGTGTGTTTATCTCAAAAAATTCAGATGCATACTTGGATACTTCATGTGCTTTAATCCTTAAAGCGTCAACTCTCTAAGGAAGTGTCAGGTTCCTTCAGGCTGCTTTCAAATAGACATATTAATGTAGGGTACATACAAATGCATCCTTTTTGGAGCAGAACAAGAGTTGAACATCCACCTGCTGACACACACACCAGGGATCTTTATTTGTGCCAGTCCTATGGTCATCTTCAGAGGCAGCAGATCTACTGATCACATGCAAAGGTAGCCCACACAAGCCTTCATGCTTGTATTGCTTCATAATTACCTGCTCTGCCCAAATGAGGCACAAAAGATCTTTCATTATTAAATTAGGAACAGAAATCTCAAGTGAAAGCCATGAAAATTTTAGTGTTCAAATAAACTGAGTGTGTATCATGTCAGTGCTTCAACATGACAGCTCAGAGATTTCTCAGCAGGCCTTGTTCCTCTAGCATCTCTGTGAGCTGTCAGGAGCTGTTGAAACAGTCAAGTTCATGCTATGGGACCCATGTTTGAGACTACATTATGTCCCTTTTTTCTCAGTTGCAAATATATGGATGAACACTCATAGCTGGTATATGACTTTGGTAGCTATCCACGAGATTTTCACGTTCAGTTAAAGGGAGAGTAAACACAGCTGTTTAGTTGTTTCCTACTCTTGCAACTGTAATTGAAGCAATGTAATGTTTTCACTTTTCAGCAAGTGACATAAGCATCCATTGCTGACATTTCGGCAAATGACATGAAATGCTCCTATTCTAACCCATGTTCCACTAGAGTTGTTATGGTTTACAGAATTTCAAAACTACAAAATTTTGCTTTGTTCTTTCTTTTTTTTTCCCCCCAATAGCTAAGTTTAAAATAAAAATTGACAAAAATACCCCCAAACAAATCTAATGCTCATGCTTATTTTCCACAAAGACTGACATCTGACTCCTAGCAAAATAAGACTTCATATTTTGGTTTGTGTTTCACCCATGGAAGCAAGTGTTAGGTAAGTGAGGCTGCTGTTGATGAAAGTGCAGGTTGCAGGGTAAATGGGATTTCATAAGCCACTGCCTTTGAAGACATAGGGTCATTTGGGTTCCTCATTCATGGGAACTGTAGGGAATCAACAGGCATATGAACAAGATTTTCCTAGTTGCATGAAATATTTATAGACACCCTACTACATCTGGAATGTTTAAATGATTTAAGTGATACAGACCTGTACAGTTCTGACACGAAGGTTATACTTTTCTGGTAAAATATATAATTTACATTTCTTTAAGGAATTGTGAAGTGTAGATTTATAGCACTTGATGACCTTTGGCAATGCAGTATAAATACAACAAATAATTCTCTGACTGAGGCATGCATGAATCTTTTTCCTCCTTTATTTAATCCAATGGTTACACAGTAGGTCATTCTGTTATTAGATGGCATATTTCTGTCTGGTAAACAGAGATATGTTTAGTAGGGAGGTTACTGACCATGATAAATGAGAAATATTTCACCTGCTCTTGACATTATTGTTAATTATTTTTATGGCCCACAAAAGTATGCTAAGCACTTGAAGGAACCATTTAAGCAATTTAATGCATTTTGTAGTGGTCCGATTACCAGGGATTTTTTTACACGTATATTTCTCTTGATGTAGAAAATTTTACAAAATATGCTGCAAGCAATCACCTAACAGCTTCTTGTGTAACCATTGTGTCTTATGTGTAGGGCCCTGCTGATTTTTCCTGCTCTCTTGTTCTTTCCATTTCACAAGGGATGCTGCGATTCTGGCTTATATTGTCACAGTGCTTTATATCTTCGTGTGATAGTTGATTTGCATTAATTGCAACATAAATTTGCATTCTGTCCATCCTTAGTCACGTCTGTATGTGTTAAACCTGTGGATGTACCCAGAGAGAGAAGCTGATGCCAACAGGTTTTCTTAGAAGCCCACACTTGCTTGAGTTGTACCCTGAGGGAGAGTTTGTTTCGAAGAATGAAAGTGCCTGGTTCTTGTAGCTCAAAGTTAGCTCTGGTTTTCTTACAGCCAGTGAGAATACTGAGAGAAACAGCCCTGCAGACACCCAGGTCAGTGCAGAAGGAGGGGCAGGAGGTGCTCCAGGTGCCAGAGCAGAGATTCCCCTGCAGCCCCTGGTGCAGCCCATGGTGAGGCAGCTGTGCCCCTGCAGCCCAGGGAGGTCCATGGGGGAGCAGAGATCCACCTGCAACCCCTGGAGGGACCCCACACTGGAGCAGATGGATGTGCAAGGAAGGCTGTGACCCCATGGGAGGCCTTTGCTGGAACAGGCTCCTTACAGGA
The DNA here is from genome assembly GCA_013397115.1 of Edolisoma coerulescens. Classification (NCBI taxonomy): domain Eukaryota; kingdom Metazoa; phylum Chordata; class Aves; order Passeriformes; family Campephagidae; genus Edolisoma; species Edolisoma coerulescens. The sequence goes on along the minus strand of VWZW01005256.1, from coordinate 3,199,389 downwards.
CCTGTGGCCCCATGGAGAGAAGGGCCCATGCTGGAGCAGGTTTGCTGGCAGGGCTTATGACCCCTGCATCCCATGGAAGGGACCCACAGTAGTTCATGTTTCTGGGAAGAACTCACCTGGGAGAAGTTCATGGAGAATTCTTTTGTGTGGGAGGGACCCCATACTGGAGCAGGGGAAGAGTGAGAGGAGTCCTCCCTCTGGGAAGGAAACCGTGGTAGAGACAATGTGGCATGAACTGACCACAGCCCCCATTCCCCATCCCCTGTGCTGCTGAAGAGATGAGGCAGAAAATTCAGAGTGAGGTTCAGCCCAGGAGCAATGGAGGGGTGGAGGGAAGGCATTTTTAAGATTCAGTTTTATTTCTCATTACCCTATTCAGATTTGATTGGTAATAAATTCAACTAATTTCCCTGAGTCAGATTCCTTTTGCCCAGGATGGTAACTGGTGTCTGATCTCTCTCTGTCCATATCTCAACCCATGAGCCTCTCATTATATTTTCTCTCTGTCCAGCTGAGAAGAGGAGGGATAGAACAGCTTTAGTGGGCACCTGGCATCCAGGCAGGGTTAAACCACCACATCTTCATACGATTTTATGTTTGGACCAATTTCATTAACATTTTTTCTACATAATTTGTGACAAGGTTTCATCATTATGTTGTTAAATTAAGTGAGGATGCTTTTACATGGTATCGAATCCTGCATGTTTAAGTAGCCATCCAGAATGTAAAAACCAGATGGACTGTCACTATCTCTTGTCATTTCTAAGCAAACCTAAATCACATCTTCTTAATTAAAATGTAACTTTTTCTTTCATTTGCGTTGACTTTGAATGAGCTGGAATAAAGAGCAAATGCTGCTGGGTTTAATAAGAACGAAACTTACATCCAAGTGGAGTGTTGGAAGCACACCTTGTTAATCAGATTGGGAGTATTATATTTGACATTGTAGAGGGGTCCAGTAGCAAAAGACCATAAAGTGCTATTTGGGCTAGAAGTGCCATTTCTATTTGTATATGAGTTTTTGGAAGCGCATATATACTAGGTCCAAACAAATTTAAACTGCAATATGCTTCTGTATTTAAAAGGCAGCCAAAATTAATAAGATATGGAAACCAACCTATTAATTTGAGACGGTTCTATTATGTAAAGAAAAAAGGAAGAGGGAGAAAAAAGGAGCTCAGTGAAGCGTAACTGATTCCATTTATGTGCTGAAATAAAATCATGGTGATAGAGATTTGTTCAAATAGCAGCTCAGAGCAGATTGGAAGTTGTTCTAGAAACAAGTATGAGTGTTTTTAGTGCCAATTTTTAATGGTAGAGCTGCTATATTAATATTTTTCTTTTCAATTAGAGAAAGACAGTGGGTGTTTATGAGTGCATGCATCTTCTTGGCATTTAACAGCATTTCCCTGGAGGGGGGATTACAGCAGTTTGTTTAAAAGATCTGGAATACAGAGACAATATTTTGTGAATATCCAGAGAGTAGAGTTTGAGTGTATTTTTATAATAATAATGATACCTTATAGTACTCTTTATCATAACACATCCCAGGGAGCTCTGTAAGGTTGTGAAACACAAATCTACCTATGTGGAGGTATTTATTGCAGCCACCTGCCAAGCTGCAGGTGAAATAGGAAACGCTTATTAGAGCTTTGCAGCAGCACATGCCTGCATCAGAGAGGGACAGGAAAATTTCTTTTAAGATTACCTGCCTGTTGTAAGGTGTGCTTCATTATTATTTTTTTAATATCTAATTAGTTCTCCTCAAGTCTGTCTGACTTGTGTGAAAATGTTAGGGGGTTGTTTTGATGTGTAAATATTCCACATGGTGTCACCTGCTCTTCCATCTTCTGTTTGGGCCACCTGTACACACATACAAGGGTTTTCACAGGCCCCACCAGTGCAAGCTCCTTACTTTGAGCTTGGTTCAAAAGTGTTTGTAATTGGAAAATAAATAAGACATGACTGAATTATTGTAGGAAATTCAGAAACTTCTTCTGCCACTAGTTAATTAATTGATTTGTCTGTAAAAATCTTGTTGTGGAAATGGGCAGAGCTTTGACCCCAGTGTAAGGGAGCTGTGTAAAAGTGGCAAATGCCTGTGGGCTGTTAGCTCTGTGATAATCCAGCTCAGTGCTGAGCTCCAGCCCCATGCCAGTGGCACAAGCATCATCATTGCCTTCACAGTTGGGCAGGGTAGCATTTTGTAGAATTAATAATGGCTGCAGGAATTTCCTTCTGCCTTTGGAGGGCAAAGACCTTTACATAATAAAGCATTATTAGCTGTCAAATGCCCTTTTTTTTTTTTTTCTATTTTGCTTCTGTCAAAGATAGACAAAAACCCCTGATGAAATCCATTAAATTAAAGCCTTGTATTTAAAAGGTCTTGAGATTAATTTCATTACTGAAGCTTATAGAATATCATTATTCAGCATTTTTTATGCCCTATTCAAATTGCTGGGGCTTAGGCGTTGTTTGCACTTTCAAGTGTAAAGATTGCTCGGAGGGATTTGACGCTTCAGAATTAAATTGTTGCATATTTATTGCTATAAAGATAATCTTCCAAACATGAATTTATGCTGCTCTGACTTTCTGGGAGTTTAGCACTTCTACTGTAGAAAACCTTCCCAATCAACAAAAGAGGGAGGCTGCTGATTACTTTGATAAGATTTGATACCTGAAAGCCTGAAGGGCAGAGAGGGTGTGATGTGATTGTAAGTATTCAAACATTCATGGAGAGTTAAAAAATCACATGGGTAATTGGTGGCTAGGAAATGCTTCTGAGCATTTAACAAAATAGTTTTTAACTGTAAAACTATGCCTGACTTTTTTTTCACTAAACCAGTTTCTGTATACCTTTAGTAGGTCTAACGGCTGTAATTCTTTAACTGAGATGTAAGGTGCACTCTTATGTTTGGTCAAGTTGGCTTCATGAAATTAAAAAAAAAAAAAGATTTCTTAATGGAGAAAGAAATTTTTACTATGAATCTACCACTCCACTTTCTTGCGATTTTCTTTTGCCCCTGTTGGGACAAAAGATTCTTGGAGATTCTTTGCACATGGGGGCGAAACAAATAGTGGAAAATAAGATAACCTCATAAAAATAATTCCTGCCTTCTTGTTGTTCCAGTCTCCAGGAGAGCAGATTGGTTTGGGAACCTGTTGTATGTAATATATATTTTATATTTTTCTGTAAACAACTGTGGGGATAAAGAGTTAAGAAATTATGAATTTTAGAGACTGTAGGTGCTGAACAAACAAATTCACAGATTGAATACAAGTCAAAAATGTCAGCAAGATGAATTGCTAAAGGAACAGGATCAAGATGCCTGGGTCAAGATTGATAGTTTATTTCATCTTTTCTAGACCTGCAGCATGGGGCTTGTGAAGGCAGAGGTAGATATAATGGGTATGTTTGGAGGAAAATTTGATCAAACCATTAAGTAGCAAACTTTAAAAAAAAAAAAAAGGGCATGTTTGTTTTACAAACTTATTTTCAGTTTAAGTGGAAAAATGTAGCAGCATTAGACTAGACTAAAATCCCTTAATGTTTTTTATTGGATGAATACATTATCTTTGAATGAGAAAATCGACGCATTGTTGATGTGCTTGGCAAAGGTTTGTGCTCATCAAGATTGTTCCTGATGGATTAATTTTCAGGATAGAGGTGCCATTGTTTGGCGTAGTATGTGACATATGTTTGTAGTGCTTTCAAATTACTGAAACCACTGCCTTAGGAAACAGAAGAAAACCCAACGTATTTCCTCTGAATACAAATGTACAGCGTATTCCTTCCCCTTTTAGGAGCTAACCTTTGCCTTCCATTACACGTCTTTTCTATGGGTATGCTGAATTCAGTCACATGTGACGTGACAGTCACATTTGTTACAAGTGTTACAAAACCAAAGCTATATTAAAAATGGAATTATTTTGGTTTTTTTGAAGACACGATCTAAGTGCTTTCAAATACAACATACAGATATGTTAGACCTGTAATTACATTATTGTCTAGTCAGTGTCTCTGTTAATCCTGAAAATATCAATTTCCATTCTGTTAAGGATACTATCCACTGCTACTGAAGTGAGAATTCATTAGATTTTATTTGTTTTGGGTGCCAGTGGCAGTGAGAAAGGATATCCTATAATTGATAACCTTCTTGCTTCTTGGTCATTTCAATTTAAGCTTCAGAATCAGAAAAGATGAACCACATAAAACTCATTCATAATCAGAGAGTGTATTTCCCTGCAGTTATTCAGCACAACAGAAGCACACACCACAATTTCATCTCTCTTGTTAAGATTTAGAAGCTGTTCCAGTGCTGAATAACTTCTAGAAGTGAATATGCCACCAGCTTCTTTTCATTTGTGAGTTCTGTAATCCACTCCAATCCATTTTAAATGTGGAAGTGATACTGGTGATATGTAGGCTCCACAGAGATCTTGGGATCAGTCACCTTTGATGTTGCTAAGAAGGTAGGTCATTATCTAACAAAATCAGAAATTTTACATTAACTGTTCATATTTTTTGCTAGATCATACAGTGTAATTGGGTCTAAATGACACGTTTTGATGTTTCTTTACCATGTCTTTGTATGTGTTGTACACATATTTTGTTCTGTGCAAAATCTAGATGAAAAAGCAGCTCAGCTTACTGCCAACTTGAGACTGAAGTGAAAGAATAAAAAACATCAGGTGATTTGGTTGCCCTGAAATAACATCCTTTAAATATTTGTACAGCTCTATAAAAAATTGCCTGTTGTTATCGAGCTGTGACGATCAAAGAAGGAAAATGCTATTATTAAATATAATACATGGGACATCTACATACTCCCTAAATCAAGAATAAATTTTTGAGTTTGTGGGGCATATTTGGATGGTATCCACAATAATAAAATATGGGGTTAAATCTGTTGAAAACTTCTCTACTATTAATGAAGTTCCTTAGTAAAGCTGCTTTCCAAATAGCCTTGGACCATATTCTTCTCAGTAGAACAGAAATAATTCCAACTGATGAATTGATTACAAATTGAAGAAGTCCTATGTGATGTTCAGAGAGTGAAGTTCAAAGATTACTTCTAGATTATAGCATGAAGTTCAGTCTATTCTCTGGCCCCTAGAACAGCTCACACCCCTACTGCTGTTCTCTTTTCCAGTCAGAGACAGTGGCAGTAGCACAGCACGAAACTTCATTATCTTGTCCCTTACACTTTTTTCACTGGAAAATTTATTCACTTCAGATACGTTTTTCACAAATTTAATCCTTATTTTGGAGCTTGAGAAGATTTTCACATCAGTAATCTACACCTTCTTACGTATGTTTGCAGGCAGCTTTGAGAGCTGTTTATACAATTCCCTGTGAGAATTTTCAGTTAAATTTTCATTCTGGTTTACTTTGTAATCCACTTTGTTCCCAAGATGCTAGCCTGCTGTTTAAAGATTAGAGTCATGCATGTTTTTCTAAATGTCAGCAGGAGCTGCATCTAATATTTTTTTATCCTGGTCATCTCTGAGTGCTTTCTACCACGTGAAGGTCCCAAACAGTTAAACCGAATCAGCTTGGTGCACAAACACCATTTTGTTGGCCATGCTGGTTTTTTACTTAGAAGTCAGTGGCATAAGAAGGCAACACTGTGAACAAATATATGAGGAGCTGTAGTGCTCAGTGAGGTCTTCAAGGTGAGAGCAACAACCTGGAATTTCATATTGTGCTAAAGAGGGTGATGGGATTTATGATTTTGGCTGCATTCCAGCAAAGTACTTAAACCCAAAGCATAGTCCCATTAGATAAATCTATTTATGGAGGTAGATATATTCCCTCTTTAATAAATGCAAGCAACTCATTAGCATTAATAGAATTTATGAGTAAACAATAAGAATAAAAGATAAGCATTAGTTTGACCAACCATTCTTTTGGGATTTTTTTTTTCTGTAATGATATCTAACCTTTGTCCAAAAAAAAAAAAAAATTAAAAAAAAAAATCTACACATTAAGTTCATTCACATTATATCTCTTAGATTCTTTTGGCACACAGAGGGCATACTGTCTGTCACATTCATGATTTCAGCTGAAGCTTTTCACTTACAGCTTTTATTTAAAAAACCCAAACAAACAGAATTCTAAATTAAATTATTGAAATCATAAGAAAATTTAAGGCAGAATCCACAAGTATGCTTATTTTTCAAGAATGGAAAACCACTGATGGGCCCCCTTCCACAGTGTCTTTTAAGAAACTATTCTAACGAATTGCAAGTCATTGATGCATCATTTGCTACAGTATCCTGCAATTATTGATGGAAGTTCAGAAGATTAATGTCTACAGGTTGAAAAAAGCATGAAAAATATTTCTTAAACGGGCTCTGGAAAGAGCAGAGGGATTATTTGATATAAAGGTAGAGGGGACTACAGGCGACTAAAATTTTGGCAATATATATTGTTGAGTTACGTTACAAAATAAGGAAGAAGCAGCAGAATATTCTGTGCTTTGATTCAAGTTCAGCCAAATACTGTCTGTTACAGAACTGCTTGCGTGTTGCTGAACCATAATAATAGTCTCAAACATGACCCACTTGGGAGTTTAGAGTCTGTGGGGAGACAGTGCTTGGGAATTGCAGAGAGCAGTGAAGGCAGGAGGAGATGCATCAGATGACCCAGTGGAAAAGGAAAGAATTTCTGCAAGGTACGATGAAAGGAGAGGTTTAGCAGAGGTGGAGAAGAAAAGCAGGAGCCAAAACAGAGTAAGGAGGGAATTTGGTGTAAGGCTGGAAGATTCACAAACCTGGGGCAAGGAATGCAGAGGGCAAGCAAAAGCTGGGGGTGATACAGCAGAGTTGTGTGCTGTGGATAGGCCAGGCTTACTGCCATCCCTGGGCCAGGACCTGTTATTTCTCAGCACTACTGGTAGTGAAAAATGTTCGTCATCAGAACCAGCTCAATGCTGCTTGTTAATTCAGACAAAACTGAGTACTTTTTGCTCGAAATAAAGAGAAAAATCTCTCTCTCTGGCTGCTGCAGTGTGGGGCAAGAGTGGGAGCACCTCCCTCTGTTTCCACTGTCCCAGGCGCACAGGCTGTTGCTGGTGGCAGCAATAACAGCAAGGTCATCACCTCAGGACCATGCCATTGAGGAGAGCTGACAGCAAGGGCATCTCTTACTAGGACAGTCTGCCAGTGTGGACCTCTACTTATTTTGCCTCTGCTGAAGCTGGCCTTATGTTCCTCTCTGGGTGGTAAGTCCACATAGAAAGAATGTCTTCTTACTGCCAGCCCCTGCTCCTCCTTCTTGAGCGAGTTATCTTAGCCTGGGCCATGTCCCTAAATAGCGCCGTAAGGGGTTTTTTTTAAATACATGAAATTACTTACAGTTTCCTACCTCCTTCTTTTTTCCTCAGTGCCCCTGAACCCTTGTTTTCTCCACAAAATTGTTGTCTCAGTCGGAGCAAGGGATAAGTGGTGATCACTGAACTACTCAATATTTCTTTTTAACATCAGCCATATGGTAAGTCTGTGATCATTGCCTAACTCGGTCAGGGGCTTAGAGACACAAAGCTTCTTATGCCTTTGCTAGGCCAGCTGTTTCAATTGGGAGGCTGAAGATCAAGCATCCATGGTGCTGAATTTATCTAAAAAAATCTTAACTATGTAGGGAAGGATTTTAAAGAAACTGAGTCTAATATGTGCTGAGAGTTCTTACCTAAGAATTCTTACCAACTACCCCAGGATAGCCAGAACATGACATTCCTTCTTTCTTATCCTTCTTGCTGGTTTTCTCCCATACTTAATCACAATATCAACCATCCATGTCTGACTTTTAACTGATTTTGGTAACATCAGAAGGGGGAAAAAGAATATTTAATTTCCAGTTTTATTTTAAGCAGAGTTCAAAAGTTTCCATAACAGCTGGTGGTAATGCAAAATACGTTTTCTGTCATACTAGTTTAAAATAAACTTTCCAGCAATATCACAAAAGCATTTTGATAAAATTAATTAATGACAGAGCAATTACATGACAGATGTCTAGTAACTTCTCACTTTGCTGCAGATTGTAATCAGATGTGTTTTAAATGTACCTTACCAAATAACACTGTTCTTAAAGCTCTTCAGAACATTAATAAACTCCTTGGTGATGTCATTGCTGGGAGTGGGGAGGAAAAGGGTTATTACCTTAAAAAAATAAGAAAAAAATTGAGTATTTTTCCAATATACATAACAGCTTTACACTGAGAATGGAACTGGGTGCTGAGTTGGCTGTGGGTGTATGCTGTGGTCCCAGCCAGAGCCCACCCAGCTCTTGCCTTTGGCTTGCCCCAAAGCTGTCCTGTCAGCTGATCCCATTCCCACAGGTGTGTCTCCTGCTACTGTAAATTGAAGCAGTTGGATAGACAGAAATTATGTTCATCTTACGCCTTGAGCTTGACAGGGGAAAAGAAGTTGGGTGAAAGTAACTTATTATCTGCCTCTCCCGCTCAGTTTAGGAATTGTGTTAGAACCAGAAGGCTTCTATGGGTATGTTAACCACAAAAAGGAGGTCAACAAAGGTGTACAGGCCTTCGTCCTCACCCTGCCCCACCCCAGTAAACAGTGCTGGTAAACTGGTCATGGATGAGGAGAAGGCTGAGATATTCAACAACTGCTGTGTCTCAGTCTTCAGTGGCAACGGGGGTGCTGCTGGCTGAGAGGCTGGATGTGACCCAGCAGTGTGCACTCACAGCCCAGAAAGCCAAGTGTGTCCTGGGCTGCATCCAGAGCAGCGTGGGCAGCAGGGCAAGGGAGAGGAGTCTGCCCCTCTGCTCCGTTCTGACCCCGCCTGCAGTGCTGCATCCAGCTCTGGGATCCCCAGCACAGGAAGGGCGTCAGTCTGTGAAGCGGGTCCAGAGGAAGGGCACTAAGATGATTGGAGGGATGGAGCCACTCCTACGAGGAGAGGCTGAGAGAATTGGGATTGCTCAGCCTGGAGAAGAGAAGGCTTCAGGGTGACCAAACTGCAGCCTTCCAGTACCTGAAGGGAGACTACACGAAAAATTGAGAGAAACATTTTACAAGGGCCTGTAGGGACAGGACAAGGAGGAATGGCTTCAAACTGAAAGAGTGTCGGTTTAGATTAGAAACTAGGAAGAAATTTTTTGCTGTGAGGGTGGTGAGGCACTGGAACAGATTGCCCAGGAAAGTTGTGGATGGCCCATCCCTGGTAGTGTTCAAGGCCAGGTTGGGTGGGACTCTGAGCAACCTGATCTCGTGGAAGGTGTCCCTGGCCTTGGCAGGAGGGGTTGGAATGAGGTGATCTTTAAGGTCTCTTCCAACCCAAACCATTCAACGATTCTTCTGTGAATTTGTCAAAGAGTCCTGTTCTTGACTCCAAATCCCCAATTAGAAGTAATCAAATGGATCCTTCAAGACCAACATTACAGAGCTGTTCCTGTTGCAGAGTCTGCACAGAGGGTTTTGTGCCCCCTGGCACAGGAGAAAGAGGAGCTGCAATCCAATAAACAGAGCTGCAGCATCAGCTACTCCTTACTGTAACTTTCCACGGTATCTCACAACACATGCTTCAATAACTGCTGGCAAGTATTGACTTTGGGAACACTAATCTCCCTGCCAGCTTGTTCATGGTACCAGAGTTGCTAGTAACAGTGTGTCAGCAGTTGTAGTTACTGCCTCCAGGTTAAGAGGCATTTTCCCATGCTCTGTAATTACCAGCCAAACACCAAAGAATTAACACTGTCCATCTGACAGATTCTGTGATAGTGTGTGATTGCTCCCACTGAAGCAATAACCATTCACTGACCGACTGGTTCCTGCAGGAGACTTGTTTTATAGCTCCATTCAAACACATTTAAGAAAACAAGAATCTGAGGAGAGACTCTATGGCCTGATAAAAATAAAGCTGAGACCTTGTAGCTTACACAGTGACATTTTCAGAGCTTTGATTTCAGACACCAAATTGCACAGTCATCGAGGCAATCAATTTAGAATGACAGAAAACATTTAGATAAACACAAAATCATCTGTTGCATAAATAAAGGTACAGAGAAAAAAAAAAGATGAATTTGCTGATGGAAGGAAACAAATAAAAAGCCTGTCTGTAGAAGAAAGCTCAAATAAAAATGGAGTGATGGAGAGGTTCTCTCCAAATATCTGTTTATAATGTGCAGTCATTTCAGTTTAGCACCATGAGGAATGAAAAGTATAAGCCAGCATCCAGGGATTCAGGCCAAACCTAGTGTTCTGGTTGTCAGCAAATGGTGAAAATGCTGTCAATTAGCAAGAGTCGTTTTCTGTCCTCTCACATCAAAGTGGTGATAATGTGCCCTTTGATCGCCTGGCAGCACCAGGATGAGGGAAGGTAGCCTGCTGCTGGGAAAGGGCCCACGCAAAGGTGACCACCCTGTGTGAGGGTGGAGGGGCTCCTGTGCGGAGCCGCAGCCGTGGCGTGGCCGGGTGCCTACGGAGAAGGGGATGGCTGATGGGCTCAGCGGGGAACAGCATGAGCCAGGGGTCTGGAAAATGAGAAAACCTCGTTTTTCTGCTTGTTTATGTCACTGGGTGATGCAGCTAAGTCCTCCCCTCTGCTGAAGGAGTGAGGAAAAGGAGGCAGTGGATCCCAGGCAGACATGAATGACTTTTCATTAGGTGTTTAACGTTTCAGGTATATGCAATCTATCTTGGTTCTGAGATGCGAAGGAGAGTCAACATTAAGAAAATCAGATCCAGTGCCAAAATATCACCAAGAATTATTTAGGAATCATATATTCATGGGTACAATTTTTATTTTGTTTAGGAAAATGGCTTCACGGGCACTGAAGAGAAATCTGATCCTGATTATATTGCTATAAACTGGTAGTAAACATAGCTGAGAGCAGAAATAGATCAATAAAAGTCAGTCATAAAACTGAAAATAGAGAGAGGTATTAGGAGTTCATTAAAGTGGAAAAGAATATGAGCAGAGCATGTGAGAGCCAAACCCTTTAGCTGGAGATTCAAATATGGTTCTACTCATCACAAAGTTGTGATCCTGCAAAGTTTCATGTTGCACAAGGGCAAAGATAAACTGGAGACGTGAAGCTGGTCACCTTTTGCTTCTAACTGTGCTAAATGGGAAGCAATTTTTCATGATCTTATTCTTTAAAGTTTTCAGATCGTTGAGTTCAACAATAAAAATGACATCAGCAGCAAAAAGTTTAAAGTAGCGAATTGGTTTTTAAGCTTGGACAGCCAAAGGCAAAAGTTCTCAGTAACATAAAAATGTTAAGCCGTGGGGTTCTGGGTCTAAACGTTACTGTAGATCATTTCCACTTGTAATGCAGTGTGTATAGGACAAATCTATATCTTGGTAAATGCCTTGCTTTGAATTTCTCCACCACAAGTGCATTAAAATCATTCATAGGTACTTAGAGCATCAGCATCTGATTAAAAGGTCTGAATGGGAAAGAATTTTCTGAATCCTGTAAGTCACTGTCAGTGAAAATTCTGTATTAGTAAAAGGAAAACAGTTGGTAATGGATATTCAGCAGTGAAATATGCTATTAAAAATGTAAGAGGAGACCTAGCTGATTAGGCAGTCGCTTGTCCATGTCAGAAGTACTGTCCTGTGGTTACATCTTTGGCTGGATGCTTCTCTTAATCCCAAAAGTTCTGTGTTGCTCATTGCACCCTTTTGTTGTCCTTCTTGCAGTTTTTATGAAGGTTTTAAGCTTTTCAGAGCTGAGCCTTTTTCTGCTACAGGCAGCCAACACTGCATAGCACAATGCTGTGCTCTGCTCATTTGCCACAGTTGCCAGTACTGCAGTAGTAGAGTTGTAATGCAGGTTGCATCTGCCTGCTCAGTACGCTTGGAACTTAATAGAAAAATCAAAATATTTTGTTATTTGGAAATTGAAAAGTCAACACTCAATTAAATTGGAGTTAACAGCAAAGCCTGAAATCACTGCTGCTATTGGGAAGTGTGTGGTATAAGTTTGCTTGCATTTTGCCTTCGTGATTGATTTCATTGATAATTTCAGGCTGCTGAGCAATGTATAAGAATTTGTTCTTAATATTTTTGGTTGCCAGCCTGCGTCTGTGTGTTTAGAAAAGCCATACTTTTGCACATTTGTGAGCATTTATTTTATAGAAAAGATTTCGATAGAAAAAAAATGTGTCGCTAACTTCAGGATGTGTTCTTCCTGCTGTTGCCAAAGAACTTGAGGAGGGCTGGGGTTTTCCTGAGAGTGTTGACACTATTATTCCATGTTTGTACTGGATGACAATGTTTTAGACTTTCCCATTTCAAAACCCAGAAGTTGGTAACCCCTTCTGCCATCAACTTTTATTTTAAATCAATGTACAGGGCTGCAGATTGTGCGGTCTAACAGTTAACAAGATTATGGTTAGTTTGTATTTAATGTTTCTTTGATATTGGAGAGTAAAGCAGCAAAGGACATGGTCTCACCTCTCTTTGGTGGCAGAATTGATAAGACTATTTCCTTCTTACATCTGATACTCTGTGAAATTTCAGGGAGGTTTGGGTCAGTGTTTCTTTCAGCAATTGTCATCCATGTAGTTACTGACTTTCATAAAACTGCCTGAGCTTCTCATAGGGATAACAGCAGCGAGCATGAAATGCGCCTCGCTTGTGCCCATCGCAGACTATTCCATCCCAGGCTTGATTTTAACCTTGCATATTCTTTCACTGTGTAGGCAAACCTGCAAGGCCTCTCCAGAGATAATAAGGCGTGAGAAGTCTCATATAAAAATATGGTAATGAACAAGCCAAAGTAATGTTGAGTGGTTGGAGAAAAAACAGCATCAAAATTAAATCTAGTTCTAACAGAGGATCAGTGAAATTAAGGACTTTTCAAATTTATACATTATTTCCCCATTGAGCATGTCTAAAATGTAGGTAAATAATTACAAAGCAAAGTATCGTATGGACCTTTTCTAGCTATTTTTAATTCACAAAGTTTGAACAGAAGCCTTACACAGGTAGTTCCATAAGACAGTCATTCAGCTGGAGGAAACATTAATCTTAAAATATAAGGTGTTTCACTTTATATTCTATTACGGATTATTTAGTGCTTTTCATATACTATGAAAGTGTTTTCCTAAGCAATGAACTATGGTAGAGATGTGCCATGAATGCAGAACTCACCAGAACTACAGATACAAATGCATTGGAGTTATTTTTTGTGTCTGAATGCTGTCACTTGGATCTATACAAATGATGCATCAGGATGAGTCTTCTGCAAAATAGATGTTTACTTTTATGGTCTAATCAGAAAATGTGAATCCAGGAGTAATATTTGCAAAGAGGAAAGATGTCTTTGACATAAAGTTTTTTTGCCATGCCGTGAAAACACAATTGAATGTGTGTGAAAAATACAGGCAGAAAAAATATTAGTAAATATGAAGCATTATTCTACTTTTTGTTTTTCTTTTTTTTTTTATTTCACCAGCAGCTAGAATTCCACAAAATAACCAGACACCAGATTTTCATTGCAGAAGTGTGTGGTAGGAGACAATTCTTCCCAGATCTGGAAATGGATCTCTGGATAGACAGGACAGGAAAAGGGTAGTGGTGGCAACTAAAAGATGAGAATTGATGTTGGAAAGCAGATGTTACAGTTGTGTAACAAATTAATGCTGAGCAGCTGCTGAACAATGCACATATTTTTAGCCTTTTTAGTCACGAGGCCATAGCAATGTGCTTCATCATCCTTCACTGGAAAGGCAGGAGAGTCCTGGCAACTGGAGATACTTCCTTGGCTGGTCCGAAGTGACTTTGTTCACTACTGTGACCTGACCTTGTTTGGTCATTTGCCCACACCCTCAGTCACGTAGAGATTGGAGTCGTTTGCACTTTCTTTGATAGTTGAATCTCGCTATTTCCATTGCTCTTTCTGGTATCTTGAAGCCTTTTATCTTCCATGGAAGTCCCCTGTCTCTTGCTGTGTTTATTGAAGTTTATAAGAAGATAAAGAGTCAGGACAGAATTTAGAAAGTACAGAGAATATTATATCTCTGCTGTGCTTCCTTTAAATCTCATCCTTCCATTGCACAACAGAGCAAAGGCAGCAGTCTAAGGCTCTGGGAATAAAGAAGAAGGAAGGTATCTTGAAAATTAAGTATTACAATTAAAGTGAGTGTCTCCGGTCACGTGGTATGTTACAGCATTTCTAAATGGATACCTTGGGTAAAGTGAATATCTTCAACACTTACTGCTCTTACTGGTTATCACAGAAAGGAAACAATCTGAAGGTTGTTTCAGATAAGAGGAACAACATTTCATTGAAGCAACTACACTATCTTTTTTCTCCCTCTTCCCCTTTTCCTGTTTTTATTCAGAGGCGTTTGGTGGATCACTGAAGTCAAATTATAATAATTTCCAGAACTAAAGTTATTTCTTATTCTAGAAAAACAGAATCCCCATTTTTCTGTTTATCTCATGCTCATGTAAATGGTATTGTACAAAAAGCACAATTCAATTAATACAATAGTTGCCCTGATATGACATCAGCAGCAGAAAGCCACAAGAACATTGCCTTTTGGAAGAAATGGATTATGGTCTAAGTAGCCCACTTTTGGAATATCAGTTCTCCATGTCCTGCTACAGGTGACAGGCCAGTGCCTTATCCTTTGGACTGGAATGCTCAAATTTGGGGTTTGAATGGGATTTTATTTTGGTTTTTTGTATTTTTGCATCTGTGCAGAAAGGTTGTGAGGTGCATCTCCTTCAGGCATTGGGCAAGTTAAATTTTTCTATGATTATTAGACTGTGTCTGGTTATTCAGTGTCTCTACTTTTGACTCTGGAGTTTGACACCTGATGTAAACAGGCATTAAACTCTTCAATTAATCCTTGTGTTCTAAGGAATGGGTAATCTAGTTAGTTGAGCTATGAAACTTTGGCACAAATGCTCCAAGCAGGTTGAATAGACCAGACCCATTTCTTTCAAAATCTTTCCTGTTTTATTCTTTGCCACCAAGGGAGGTCAGCTCCGATGCCCTACATGATCTTTATGGCGAGTCATTAGAAAAAACACAGTTTTCTCTGTGGTTATGTTCTTTTGCTGTGGGGGTTTAATAGTCTCTCTTGTCTTTGTTATGAATTGGTTGGTTCTTGCTACAAGCACACCAGTACATTATTATNAAAAAAAAAAAAAAATCAGTGGCCTGTTAACATGAGGTCTTGGTTCAGTTGAAGCATTATTTTTTATGCTGGAAGATTGGCTATGGCTTAAAATACCAAGATCTGTGTTCTGACCCTCACTTTCTAACAGCTTCTTCACAGCCCTGGGCAAGTCACTTTAACTTTCTTCTCTGAGAACTGTGGATGGTAATGAATACTTCAATGTCTCACAGGGTGCCGGAAAACAAAACTTCTGCTGTATAATCTGCAAGAAGGCAGTATGGCAAAGGAAAGATACATTATTAGCCATAAGTGAAAAGCAAATGCTATTAAAATAGCATTAAAATAATATGTTTTTCAGGGAAATGCACCTTCTGAGTAGCTAATAGAAACCAGCAGCTATTATATGCTGTGAGGAGTGGAGAATTAAAATGTCAAATGTGCTCTGCTTTGCCACAGTTCTTGATGCACCTGTCGTGTGCTCCAGCTCTCAGATTGCCTTTGTGTCCCTCTCTGACACTGGGAGTGTCTCTCTGCTGGAGAGCCCGAGCCAGGACATACTCCAGGGCTCCAGCTGTACCCTCACCTGTGCCAAAGTGAGGTGGGAATCACTTCCCATGAGAAAATCACATGCAGAGCAGAAATAGCTACTCCTTCCCCAATTTAAGTTCTTCCATAGATTAGCACATGACTTCTCTCTTTGAAACCACTGAAGAGGTCTCAAATGCTTTAGACTGGAGCTATGTTAATTCAGCATTCTTTTGCCCTAAGGATCCTGGAGTGTGGGGAGGAATCTGTAGTATCTTATGTGTAGAAAGCCCAGGGAAGGTTTCTTTGCTGTTAACTGCTAAGCTCCAGTCTCTCTGTGGAACAATTTCATTCATGTTCTTGCAGTGCATCTGATATATTAGTTGCCAGAGAAATAAAATTGTCTGACTCTTCTCATGCATAACTTTTATTGTTGTTAATATTAAAAGTTTGCTAGCAGAGACAAAACTGCTGTCAGGAGTGGCATGCTGGGAGGGATGATGCTCTCCAGCTACGCCTGGCAGTTGTATAGGAAAAAAACTGTGGGAGAAGTCACCTATAAAACAACTGAAATTGCTTGGCATTGATAAACACCCTGGCAGTTATGTGGAACTTAGAAGTGCTAATAAATGGGAAAATATGAAAGCTCATTTACTGAAACACATGAATATTGTAACCAAAAGAGTGAGTAAGACCCTGTTTGTCACTGCTGTAACATATCAGTTCGTGACACAAAACAGCAGGGCAATATTCCAGTATTTGGTGTGCTGATTACAGCACAGTGAAATAAAGTCTGTTGCTTTGCAACTTGTCAAACAGCTCTGTAAAATGTGGAACTAATCTAATAGGTTATTTTTTCTTACTGATAATGCAGCACAACTGATGTAAAAATATGCACATTTATATAAACAAGTCTTCAGTCACCTTAGAAGAATACCCATACAGGTAAAATCCTTATTTCTCAGGTTTGGTGAAAAGCTGTTTTCATGGAAGGGGCAGAAATCAGATCATAAAGTACATAAGCATTCTCTTGTACTTGACTAACATTTAAAGCTGTCTTATGGAATCTGTTTCTTGCTTTGCTCTTAGCCATTTGAACTTTCCTGTTGTCAGTAAAATCTATAAAAAATGACAAGGGGATTCTGGTTTATACACAAGTGAACTTTGAGCTCTTCTGAGACAGTGGTCACAAGAAAAACCTAAACATCTCAGAAGTACTATTATTATTATTATTATTATTTATTAATTCAGAAAGCACCACTGTCTGATGGTTTAGTGCACTTGATGTTCAACTCATCCAGCAAGATTCCAAAAACAAATACCAAAACCAAGTTCCTGCAGTACTGCAAGAATTATCCTCAAGTAACTGATTTCTGCGGTGGGAGATAGGGTGTTTCTTAAATTTCCTGCTTATTTATCCAGCAGTGTGTTTTGGACAGCAAACTGAGTAGATCAGTTGTAGCTGCTGTTTGGTAGTGGCCTATATGCAAACATGTCCAGTGTTTCTGTGCTCATCAGCTATTAAGACTGTCAAGGTATTCCTGCAGGAAAAAGCATCATAAGGAAGTCATGGCTTCACCTTTGAACCACAGCAAGATGTTTCTCCTTAGTGAATAGAATACTGTACTCTGAATAAAGTATTGCTTGTTTTTTGTTTATCTTCATTCATTTCTAATGTGTTAGCTGTATTTCTGTATAATTTAAATTTTGTGCACTTTTTCGAGAGGACTTGGAATGACTTTTTAAAATATTTTCATTGCATTTATTTCCTGAGGTAAGTATTGGCCAAGGTATGGTCTGGGGAACGTGTATTCTGTGAACACCTAAATGAGTATTGCATTGAGGTTTTAGGTCAAATTCTAGCCTTTATTACGTATTTGTAAGAAATTACTTTCAAATTGCATTTGACATATACTTCAATTCTCAGTAGTTTAGGAGGTGACATCCAGTATCAAATATATTTAGAGACCTCAGGTATTAGACTTACAATAAAATTGCTTTCCTGATTCCATGGCATGCTTTATAGAAGCTGTATGAAAATGCAGATATGAGGTTTTCTTTTTTCTTTCATGACTGTCTTTTGGTATTTGGAATTTCTTTTATCTAAATGATCATCTGTTACAGTATTAGTAAGTGACTTCCTGTTTAGAAAGTATATACAGGACTCACAAAAGTGTAAATAGTTTATATTAAGAAGGCTGTAGCTATCCCTGTAGGTGTCTTAAGGTGCTGTTCAACTCGATAAAAATAAAGCAATTTCTTAGGTATACTGTGTTTTATTTAATAGTTTTCAATATGTCTAAGGCAGCACTACTATGTTTAAACCAAAATTTAAGACTAAAACCTCCTATTCAGATATAATAATTGTGTGTTGCAGAATAAATCATATGTGGTGTATGGGAAATGGTTGGGTCTGAACACTAAAGGCAACAGTTTTGCTGTTTGATTCCTGACATCTTTAAATATGAAAACAGATGTATAATTCTGCTTGGAAAAAAAGCAGCAGGGGCTGGTTAGACTGCTGCACACCTGGGAAGCATTCAGCTGGAAGAGTTGGCAGGCTTCACCAAAGGTCAGGAAGGATATCTGGGGGCTTATGGATCTCCTTTGCTGGCAGATGTTACCTGATAACCCTTGTTACCAGCACCAGCTCACGAGGCTGTGCAGGTAGTTACCAACCAATTTGCCAAAGCACTAAGAAAGGGCAAAATACACCTGCAATTATCCTGACAAAGCAGGTCCAGTCCAGACAACCTCAGGCTAAAGCCAGTTTCTCTCATGGACAAAAATTTAATCGTATGATATCCAGAGAGTTTGTTGTACAGTTACTCTTTTTAGATTTTGCAGTATTCCTTAATATCAGATACGACAGCTTTGCTTTTTCTCTTCTGTGTTTCTGAGTGCATATAAAACCCCAGTTCAAATATATGTGGAAACGTAAACATCAAAATAATGGAGCTGAACAGAGCTACAGGGACAGCCAAGATTTTCAGTTAAAAAAAACACATTTTGAATTTGTCTTTATTTCTGTGTCACAACAGTTCAAATAAAACAACACTTCACATCCTCCAAACTGTATTATTAAGAGTTTTTACGCCCATGCTCAGACAATTTATACCAAATAAGACTGATGAAAAAAAATTATTGAGCAAGACAGAGCACTGTAGCTATGATAAGCAATACTTCATGTCCTTGCTAATTGCAGCAAGAAAATAATTCACTCCTTTTTCTACAGTAATTAGTTTTTCTTTTTTATTGAAAAAAATACTTAACTAAATTACAGAAAACTGTTCCACTTTCTTTATCACTCTAAAATATTTTGTTATTAAAAAAAACCCTGTTTCTTTAAAAGGAAAAGAAATTTTAAAACAAATTGATAGTTACATTGTCACAATCATAGTATCAGAAATATGTTTAGAATAGGTAATTTGATATTAAAACAATTATTGTGCCTCTTTGCAAAAGAAAATGATAATAAGAAACATAAAAAAGGTATGTTTAGAAAAATGCAAACTAAAAGAAATACCATTTCCTTGTTTTCTTTCTTACTTTTTTTTAAGCAAAGAATGAGCTGAAGTGTTTTTTACTAGGTCCACTTTTGACATACCTGTGTACTTAATGCACTTTACATAGTTTTAAGTCAGCTGCCCCGATATCCCCCCCAAAATGAAATTGTTCATAGGCAAGTGAAGACCTTTGCAACACCTGTAACTGGTAGCACTAAGCAAAATCAGATTAAATAAGGAAGAGAATGATTAATAGTCTGAAGAAAATTGACTCAGTGCTGATCATCTCCCTCTAAGAAAGTGTAGCCAAACAAGAGGAGTTTCACAGAAAAGCAAAATAAATGGTCTGGGACATTGAAAAAAAAGTGTTAATAGGACCGAGATTGCTTTTCTCTTTTTTTTTTTTTTTCTTTTTTTTTTTTTTAAGAAAGGGAAATAATAGTAAATGTATGTTGGAGTTGACCTAATAGTATGAAAAATAACACATTGATCTTCGGAATTTTTGATCATAATTAATTTCAAAGTTTTTTGAAAGACTGTGAAGATGTACACATCAAGGCTTGTCCTAATCTCTACTGTTAGAAATAGATATTGATCGAGTGTACTGTACATAGGTATGATATGGGCTTCTTGCACCTGTTTCTGAATCATCTGTTACTGAACTTCCTTCTGATTATGATAAGCTCAAATCAGTCAGTGGCTCATTGCTGTCTCCAAATCAAGATTATCAATCTGTGAGCATTTTCAGTATCTATAGTTTTGCATCCCCCGTTCATAAAAGTAAATCTGTTCCATTGGATGATCTTAGTTTCAGTCTTTCTGATTCTCCAAGGAATTAATCTTGCTGTCCAAAGGATTCCTTTAGAAATGAGCAGACTTTTTTTCTGTTGTTTAGTGGCTCAGAAACGAAGCAGTGGCCATGAGTATTTTGAAGATTTCATTACTCTTGATGTTAAGTTCCTCAGCAGTGGTATCAGTGGATATTCAGGTTTTAACTTGCATTGTAAAATGCCTTATGGGCTTTGTATTATAGTAGGAAATAATATTAGTGTATCAGTGCATATTCTGGGTTTTAACTTGCATTTTAAAATGCCTCATGGGCTTTTTGTTGTAGTAGGAAATAATATTAGTTTATTGTTGTTCCCTATGAAAGAAAAAAAAGGAAAAAAAATGAATTACCAACTTTTTAAATTTTAAAGTTGCAGTTTTCCCCTTGCTCACATGCTGGGAACTACCCTGGCAAAGAAAGTAAACCCTGAAGGTCCATCTATTGCCTATTCAACAGGCCTGCACAGGAAACTGACTTCTGAGGTTCCTGCCCTTGGAGGCTCATAGCTTGCTTGATCCCACCTACGCACAGTTGTTTCTGAATGCCTCAGCTCCCCACTGTGTCAGTGGAAACAGAGGAGGGCAATTCCAGATGGAAATTCATCTTACTGATTTCCCTGAGGAAGTTGCCCATTTCTTTTGTTGTGTGTAGAGGCAGTTTATGGTAACTGTGGTGTAATTACATTCACCTAATTTTAGCTCTCTGCAGGCATTTGTAGAGTCTGGTTGGTGTGGCATACACTAAAGCAGCTGCTTTAGGGTGAGGTGAATCATGTCTAAAAATGCTCATTTCTCTCCATTTACTGTAAGAGAGGTCTGTGCAACTGCCTCTTAAGTAAACGTCTCAGTTTTCTGGGTAGGAGAATAATTAGGCCATCAGCATTTTCTATGATGAAGGATTTAGTCTAAATTCTTCTCATAACGGCTGCTCCACTTGGCCTAAACAATTAAGATCCACCAACTAAAAAAAAAAAGAACGTTAATGAACGTTAACATAAAAAAACAGAAGGAAAATTTAATTATCACAGTTAATTAGCCATACATGAGTTCTGGATTCAGGAAGTGCTGAGCGAAAAGGTACAAGGACTGGAAGTCAAAATTACCGTCACAGATAAATGCCCTAAAACTAACCCTTGCACTGAATCTGTCTCTTACCCAGCAAATATTTATGCAAAATGGAAATGATGAACAATTTAAAGTTGCCTGCAGGGCACCTGGAGCACCTTAGACATGTGCTTGGCAAAGTGTTTTAGTTGGGCGGAACCTGGATCCATTTGAATCACCTTCTGCAGAAGAAGGATTTGAATGCAGATCTCCTAACACATTTCTGAGCACATTCCTTAAAAGCAGAAAGGCAGAGAAGTATCACTGGGGAAACAATCACCACTCATCTCCTTCAGCAGCATTTTGAAGGAGAGATCTCATTTCTCCCTGACTTCTGAAGGATGTGGCTCGTGCTCCTACCTGCAAAGGTCGCACCAGGTGCCACCGTGCCTGGGTGAGGTTCCTGCGTGTTGTAGAGCACAGGTTGGTGTTTGAGGTACAGGTTTCCTATTCCTTACTTTGTGGAATTTCGCATGCAGCATATCTATTGCAACCCCCTTCTTTTTTGTGCAATTCAACTCTTCTCAGCGTTGCCATCAGCCTCTCTCAGTACTGAGGATTCTGTCTGGGAAAAGGGAGAAATCTGTGTGTTGCTTAGTTCCTTTATTCACCTTCCAGCCCTGTTTCTGTATGACCAGACCTCTTGAACCACAAAGGACATACCTTCTGTAAGCTCAGGGAAGCATTTCAATCTCAGATTATTAAAATAAATGGAAATAGAGTATACATATGTGCAAATGACTTTTTCACAGAGCAAAAGGCAGCTCCAAATCTGTTCCTTCCTTATATTCTTTTCATTACTTAGCGTGCTCCCTGTGTGAGATCTGTTTCATCTTTCAGGCATATAGTCTACCCTCAAAGTAAGTGATAGAGGACACTACATTCTATGCAATATTGCTGATGATACAGCAAAAAAATCCAAACCAAAACAAAAAAAAAAAAAAAAAAAAACCAAAAAAAAACCCCCAGATGCTTCCAGTGCACCAATGCACTTGACAAAAAAAAGCATAATTTTATTCTGTTCAGTCTAGAATGTGCTTGGTACTAAGATCTTACAATTATATAGAACTTTTCATTTTGAACAATCTGTATGTGGTATTTAGAGACAAGGAGTTCATGTGCCACCTTCAAACAAGCAAAGAACAGTGAGAGAGTAGGAATCACCTGACCAAAACCAAACTCCTCCAGACACTGGAATTAATTCCTTACTTATTACTTCTTGCTGATTTTTGACCTTTGTTTAATCTTAAAGAATGGACTAATAAAGTAGCACATTAGTTTTAAATGCTGCCACTGTTCTTTTTTGATTAGCCAGTTTGCCATGTGAATGAGGGTACTTTCATAAGCAGACATTACCACTGAATTTTTTAATGCCAAAATTTATCATAACAAAAATATGCATGCTATTGTCACACAGGTGTTAAATTAGATACTTTCATTTATTGTAGGAATGAACCAAACAGTAAGGGAACCCAGGAAGAACCAAGGATAGCACTTAAGGTGAAGCTAAAAATTTCAGATACTTTAGTAATTGAAAAAAGTAAATTTTAAGTTACATTTTTTTAAAATTGACAAGCTTCTTTTTTTTTAAGAATTATCCTACTAAATTTTTATGTATTTCCAAAAGGAATTGCAATCTGTCATACTTCAATGTATGAAATATGCAATTGCCAATTAATATGCAGCTATGAAATTTAGGCACTCATAAAATCAGGTAATACCTAATATCTGTGCTGTCTTTATTTCACTTTCCTTTGAAACATCTAGATTAGTGACAGCCAGGGGTTCACTGGACTAAGTGAACTCCAAAAGCAACCCCCTTTTTTGATGTCTGGAAAGAATTATTTTAATTTTTAATTACATTTTTCTTATTAATAAGTTTTGATAATACATGCACCATAAGAAAAAATAATCATTCTTTGGAGTGCCTTGTTGAAGCTTCTATATATTTTCTATATAACCTGAATGGGAAAGAAAAGAAAATAAATGGATTCTATCTAGAAGCATTTGTAATTTGTGATCATTTACTGGTGTTCTCAGAAATCATTGTAGTTGTGGTGGTGTTTGTGACAGAACATGGAAAAATATCTCTTCATTAGCTGGCACTTATTTCAGGCTGCACAAACCCTTGTAAATGTAGTTTACAATGAACCACCCATGAATCATCATATTTTGCTAGCAAGCGTTACGAGCCTGTACAGGAAATAAACCCCAAACAATCTTTCTCAGGTGTTTTGGGACCTGTCAGGGTAAACATTTTGATATTTATAGCACAGACCACGTAACTTCCTGAGCCACACTGGAAGATACAATTGGCTGTCCAGTGGGTTAGAACTATGTTAATTTTTATTACCCTTTGGAAAAGTGCTTTGCAAAGACTCATTCTTCCGCACTGAACAAAAATGGCTGGTTTTTTACATTAAACATACTTTATTCGAATGGAAATTTAGAACATAAAAAGCTACTTAAACTTAACTCTAAATAATGTGTGTATAGTTAAGACCTGAATATTTGCTGTGTGCAAATTTTTTTTTTCTCTCTAAAGAACAATGATAAAATGTTGGCCTGTGACTTGGATTAGAGGACACATGAGTCACCAACATGCCATGAGAATATCCAGTTGTCAAATCAAATTTATCATTTGTGTTAGCAGACTTGTTTAAGTAGAAATAATTATTTCACATTGGACTTTAGACAATTAGGTTAAAACTTTATTTAAAAATGGAGAAAAAATAAGCTGCCATTTTATTTTATTATAGCATTAGTGCCCACCGTAGTGTTTTGGTCTTACCTGAAACTTCTGTCTTGGTGAGACACGTCACTGTTTTCTAAATGAATTTAAGAGTAAAGAAGAAATTACCAGATTCTTAGGCAAACAAGTAGCTTAAGAATATGTATAATGTGCAAAATATAAATATTCTTATCATGAATCATTAGAGTTTATTCACTGACATAAATGCACAGGCATCTCAGTTTGGGTGAACCCATTGCAAGCAGAATTATAACTCTGCTGGTGTTTGAACATTTCTAAGCGAGTATATTCTTTTTTCCAGGAAAAGTATGCCTCTCCAAACTGTTTCTTGCAATTTCTAAATAGCTTAGATATAATAGCTTCTAGATTTTGTAGTTCTTATGATTCCTGAAACAAAGGCTATAAGTAAAAACTAAAAAAATACCCCACACCACAAAGCCAAAACACCCCACAAAAACAAAGACGTAAAACCAAAACCTGACAGCAAACAGAAAAACAGTAAAATAGACTAAACACACCATTTTGCAATGGAACAACTACAACTGGTATGTGGAATAACTCTTACTTCAGCGTTTAAATGTGGTTGTTCCCAGTGTAGATCCCAGTGTAGTTTCTAGGAAGAAAGTGAAGACCTGTTCCTCTGGGTCAGACCTTTTCTTGCACAAATTTTCCTTTTCTGCACTGACTTTGTGCCCACACAGGGTGCCTGGAGCAGCCAGTGCCCTGCAGCAAGAGCTGTGGACCTGGCGGTGGCTGGGGAAGGAGGGCAGCAATGAGTTTGTCTTTGCAGCATCCAGACTGATTCCAGTTTATCAGCCCTAATAAGGAGTCTTTAGCATTGTCTCTTAGAGCCACCTTGGAAGCCTTTTGACTCAGATACAGAGGTAAAACTGAAACCATCTCCTTAGGAGAGCTAAGGGACTGCCATCCAGAACCATGAATAAACTGTGTAGCCAATACCAGCTTTTAGCTTCTCTGAGCAGCCGCTGAGATCTTAAGTAATTACATAGCTCTACAAAAGGCTGCAGTTTCAATGTGTTGTGAGGGGGAGTCTGTATTCAGTTCATTTACCCTGAACGGCTATTCCACAGCTGAGATATGAAGCTATCCCTTGTCTTTGTGTCTCTGTTTAACATATAATTATGGTTTCTTAATTGCATTTTAATACCATCTGATTTTAAATTCTACGTACGCCCTCTAGGTACACTTTAATTCATGCACGAGATGAATGTATATTTTTATTTTAACATTTTTGCAAACCGGTAATTTTGTTTGCTTTTTAGTTACAAAATGTATTTTAAATTATTTAAAAATGCCTAGATCAATTTTTCTTACATGTTTCAGCATTGTAATTAAAACTGCCTAATTCTGAAGAAAAAATTAGAAATTCTTATGACTACCTGGTCATCTAGTGGTAAAAAATCATGATTAAAAATCTCATCTTGAAAGTTATCTGCTTCTGCAAAATGTACTGCTACCAAAACAATTCACAGAAAGTTTCTTAAATCTTAAAAAATTGTGAGAGCCAGTCCTCACTTGATTTCTTGTGAAAATATGTGGGAAAAGCCTCTTCTTGCAGGCTTCATGCTGTACTGCCCAGTCTTGTTACCAATTTGGAAATAGCCCACAGTACCTATATTGAGTTTTTCTTTTTGAAAGGTGCATTACCCATATTTGCCAGTTCCTGTTACCTACTTATGCATCACCTGTGCAGTTTGGTTGACTTTAGTGGAATTATTTTTGATAAACAGTGGACAGAGGGGCTGTCCTGGGTGCAAACTGAGAGTTCATGGCTCTTTGTGCTAGATTTCAAATGACACTTCTCCAGCTCTGCACAAACTTTAGAAAATACAATATTGTCAGCAGAATATCTCAGAGAGGAGTGAGGAATCCTGTGAAGAGGACCTTCCTTCCAGGAAAAAAATCACTGGTAGAAATCTGGGCAAGCAGAAAGCTTGCTGCTTCTTCTTAATGACAGGATGATGGTGAGG
Source organism: Edolisoma coerulescens (assembly GCA_013397115.1). Classification (NCBI taxonomy): domain Eukaryota; kingdom Metazoa; phylum Chordata; class Aves; order Passeriformes; family Campephagidae; genus Edolisoma; species Edolisoma coerulescens. The sequence goes on along the minus strand of VWZW01005256.1, from coordinate 3,173,581 downwards.
AATGTCTGTTGCCTTGTATTGGAAGGCAATTAATTATTTAAATGGAGACCTGGAATAAAATTAGCCTGTTGGTGATGTGTTGGGGGCAAAGCAAGGAAGGGAAGTCACTCATAAACAGGTGATTGAAGTAGGTCTTAAAGGTGCAACATGAGAAGTTACTGAAAAATCTCAGTAGGCCTGTCTTCCTTTTGCAAAACCGAGCTTGATTAGATTTTTTTATTTTCATATTCACAAAAGGCTTTAAGTAGTTGCAGGCTGAGAACAGTAATGTTCACGTTTTAGGCCCCTGATCCCAAGAGGGGAATCTGAGGACAGAGTTGAGATACCAAGTTATGTAAGAAGGATGTGTAAGAAGGAAGAACTTCTTTGAGTGGTCATTATTTTAATCTCTAAAATGCAAAAGATGAAAGTGTGGATTAGGTACACCTGAGCATGGGGGGTTTATTCTCATCTAATTTCTAGATTTAGTTGTAGTTTGGTCAGAATCCTGGAGTCCTCTGCTCAGACATAGCCGCACTGGTCATTAAACAAATGTGTGTGCCTGAGGAATTTTCAAACCATGAAGCCAGGAATCTCATTTGGGTTTTTTTTGTACCTAAAGTGCAACACACTGAGGTATGTTACAACTTTCTTGGATTGGGCTCATCAGACGTGGTTACTAAGAGAACAAGGACCTGTACACGGTTTAACGTAGTGTGAGATACAGTGTGAGGGGTACACGTTCTCCTGGTAGCACCAGCTAGAAAGAGGGACAAGGAGAAGGGTGAAGTGATGTTAGCATGAATCAGTCGGACGTGGAATAGCTCCATTCACAGGACTCTGTGTTTTATGCATTAATGTATGGTCTCACATACTTCTGTCTGACTTGGAAATTTGCAAGTAGTCACTCTTTTTGACAGTTTAAGGAAGTTATCAGTGTTTTGTGCTTGTGCTTAAAAATTAAGATATTTTTGTAAGGCATTCAGTTAAAAATGCTTCCTGTGTTAAGTATTTGCTGAAAGAAAGTATTATAATGTAGTTAAAGCATTGGACAGGTCATACTGTGGGGCCATAAATATAAAGGATATAAATAAAAAGGCTAATATAAAGGATATAGCTGTTGTGGGTGTTTGACTGTTCAGACAGTAGAAAGCAACAAATCAGGCAAGGATTTTAGTAAATCTTCAACACGTTTTCTGTGTGCTGATATGTACAGTGATCTGAATAGTTCTTCCTAGTGCAGCAGACCACGAACTGAAGTTGTTCCTGTTAACTTAAACTGGGTCATCTAACTCACCATACTCCTGCCAGAAGCACGCTGCAATAGTCATAGAACCATAGAATGGTTTGGGTTGGAAGGGAACATAAAGATCATCTCATTCCAATCCCACTGCCATGGGTAGGGACACTTTTCACTAGACCAGGTTGCTCAAAGCCCCATCCAGCCTGGCCTTGAACACTCCCCAGGGATGGGGAGTCCGCAGCTTCTCTGGGCAGCCTGTTCCAGTGCCTCACCACCCTCACCGCAAAGAATTTCTTCCTTATCTCTAATCTACCCCTCCCCTCTTCCTGGAGCCTTCTCTCCTTCAGGCTGACCAGCCCCAACTCTCCGAGCCTCTTTTGGTAGCAGAGGTGCTCCAGCCCTTGGATCATCTTTATGACCCTCCACTGGACTCGTTTCAGCAGGTCCGTGTCCTCCTTATGCTGGAGGCCCCTGAGCCACATGCAGCTCTGAAAATAGTTTTGCAGTAGAGGAACGATGTTTGAGTCATACATGGGTCACTACAGAAACATTTTTTAAAAATGTTACCAGCTAATGGTAGCAGTGCAGAACACCTTGATTTGAAAGTAATTCTTTCTGCCAGAAATGTCTGTAGAAAAAAAAAAGCTGGGTTTAAGCTTTGAAGAAGAGGTTAGAAGTTAAGGAACTGGAGAGATGACTTACTAGAACTCATACATATTTTATTTCTTTTAATACCTCACTTTTCACCCCAGCAAAACAGCTTCTAATGGATTCTCAAGTCTCTAGAGATGATTTTTAACATTATTTTTTGATAGAATAAAGTGCATCCATATGTCTGCTTTATTGAATGTTCCTAGTGCTCTCTGGAAAACAGCACTACTGTTGACAGCAATACTTTTTTGCCTTATATTCTTTTTTCAATTAAACCTTTTGGAAGACCAGTCCATACAGATTTAGCCTTAAATTCTGATTCTGGTTGTACTGCTATATAATGTGCAGATTTGACATTTCAGTAAATGCCTGAACAGAATGAATGAAAATTTCCTAGTTTCTATGTCATTTAATCACTGTTGTGTCCTTAGTCGGGTAAGAAATGAAAGTGATATTCTTGGTACAAGATAAACTTTATAAGCTTATTCACTTCCCATATTGTATTGTAAAATGAAGTTTAAGATGAAGCTTGATGGGTATTTCAGCAAATTTTTCTTGATAGTTTGGCTAGGAAGTTAACTATCCCAGCATGAAATCTAATTAGGAATTATTCCAAAATATTTGGAGTGGATGGAAATGCATGGGAAGGAGTGACAAGGCTGTTGGTGGAAGATTTGCAAGTGGACTGCAGGCAGTCTTATGAGACTCTGTGTTCTAAATGCTAGTGTCGTGTTTTCCTGTATCAGTCTAGGATAATTTTTTTTTCCCTCTTTCTCCTTTATGACTCTACTTCTCTTTTACCCTCTCTAAAATCATATCTGCATTGTTAGTCACTGTATTAACTGCCAAGGGAGACCAAATGACTGCTTCAGACTGGATGTCTGAATCTTAGATAGCTAAAGATGAATCATATTTGTTCTATGGTATCATTTAATTTATCCCCAGTAAGTGAGGAATGGAAAATGAGTGGAGCTGTGAGAGTCATGAATCCTTCAGCTTCAATGGTTTGGGTGCTTTCAACTTTAATTTTCCTGTTCCAGTATCTGTTACATTAATTTTCTGGCAATTCAAAACAACATCAGGGAGGCCTTTAAGAATTAAAATCTGAAATCCAATGAAAGCAAGCAGTGTGTGATGGTGAAAATGGATGAGGAATAAGGACCTCTGTAAGAATTGTGAGTAGCCCAGGTGGTGCCCCAGGGTACCAGGGCAGCCAGGCATGGCCAGCTCTCTGCCCCTGTGGCCTGTTTGGAGTTTGCAAGTTCAGAAGATCAGACACAGGTGTTTTCTTTCACACACACACAAAAAAATGTGCCTTCAGTTTTGCAGCTGACCTAAAAGGATTTTGAGGGCAGTCTGAAATTTTTACCCTTGCAGATACTAGAGACACATAGAGTTCTGCTTCATAGTATTAATAGAGAAGTGAAAGATGAGAAGTATAGGAAGTGGGGACAAAAGCAAATGGATAACAAGTTAAATATAAAGAATTTGACTTAGTGACATTCCTTTTCTCTGTCACTGTAACACCCTTGTTTTATAAGTGTAGTATTTTTATTCAGGATTATGCAGTGTAAAAGCTATGCTGCTGCCTTATTTTGGGAGAAAAGAATACAGGGAAAAGCAAATCAATTGATAAGAATACCTCTATTTTCATGCAGTCGAATCTGTGAGACTGTACAGCGATTTTTTCCTTGAAAACCAAAGACTTTATTTCTGTAATTATGGTAAAAATCCTTTTGGAAGCAATCCCAAGCATTTTGTGAGACTCATCAATACATTTTTAAAAGTCTTTCTCTAACAGTGTACCAATTTGATTTTTGTTAAAGGGTAGCATGCTGTGGCTAAAACCTGCTGATGTGAAAACACCACTGAGGTTTTTTCTGCAAAGACGTTTATGTGCAAATCACAAGTGGTGAAGCACAGCAGCAGATTCGCTGTGAAATGTGATCTTACTCATTTTCTGTAGGTATGCAGAATCAGAATTTCCAAACACAGTCAGTTGGCTGGTCCAGAATGCAACTTTGTAAACATTCTGGTTTTATAAATGGGTTTTGAATGATGGTTTCAAAGGCAGAGGCTGCTGAATGATCCTCTCAGACCGCACCTCAGCAGGACCTTGTAAGCCAGCCTGGGAGGTGTGTACTTAAACTGATTCCAGTCTCTGAGTGGGAGGACAGCATTATTCTGATTGACCTTTGGCACATAAAATCCAAGTAGGTTTTTTGACCACCTAATAAACAATGGAAAGAGAACAAGGCTTTATTTTAAATGTGTATATATATACTTTACTAGATATTTCAGCTTTCTGGTGCATCTAACATCTTTAAGGTAGCCTAAATATCGAATAAAGAGCTCTACTGAGCTTTTTATAGGCTTTTATCACCTGTTAGATGCTCGTTCTTCAAGAGAAAAGTCAATCATATTACTGTGAGGTAAGAGAAGTTCCACCACTTCTCAGCTCCTCACTTCCACCTCTTATGCACTGGACAGCAGCGAATCTGGTGTCTGTAATGAATCTGACTGTTCCAGGAAGCCCTGGTTAAACAATTGTTTTCAAAGTCTAATGCCAGCTCCAGCACCACAATATGTGAAATCCTACTTTTCAGAAGCCTGGTAAATGTTTCATTGATACTCTGTATCTTTTAATGAAAATGTACTGTAAAGGAATGTTTTATTTCAAGAAAAGCATCTTCCAAAATAACTTTTGAAGGAATTTATGACATTGGAATAAATGGGCAACTGTTACCAAATAAAAATACCATTTACACACAAACTTAAATTTCTTTTAAAATAAAGCCTGTAACATTTTTAATTAGTTAAAGCAAGGAAGCCATATTTACTCTTTCCTTCTTGAGACTTCTAAATGCAACAGCTGGAAATGAAATTTGGTACTTCCTCTCTTAGGCATACCAGCGCTGGAAACAAACAAACAAAAATTCCTTGTTGAGAAACAGGCTGAAAAAGTCCTAAAACATCTGTCTCTCTTACAAGCTTTTCTAAGGGAATGACAGTTCATATTTCTTGGAGAAAGGACCTGTCAAAATGCCTGTCTTTAAAATGCAGAAAATCATTTGCAGTAAAGAGCATTTTGTGTTGTATCGAGTTTGGAATGTAAAAATTAATATACCAGTCACAAAGGATTGAATCTGTTTGTGAAGGTCAGGGCAAAAATTGATTCATTCCTAAAGCACTGAAACTTCTGGAGGATGGAGGAAGGCATCTTGAGGCCCTGAGTGATAAAAACTTCTAATGACAATGCTTACAAGCAGACAAGCTTACACAGCTATACAAAAAAGGCTAGAGTATCGTGAACTTTACATGTCCTGTTTTGCCATAGGAATCAGTTCAGAGAAGTGGAACTTTAGGTGGCCAGGTCAGCAGTGTTTCAGATGCAGGAAGACGTCAGAGCACCTGTTCATCCTAGAAGAGCTTGGTCCTGAAAAAGGTCTTAGTTATGGAAAAGGCGTGAGTGATGTACCATACCCATCATTATAGAAATGTGCCATAGTTTAGGGCATGATGTAGGAAAAGTAGAGAAAGCTTACTGTTACTGTAAGCTGAGAGAATTTGAGAGAAAACTAAGAATTATCATGTTGGATAATCGGTGATCTGCTCTGTGGACACCGACTGTCCCCTATATCTTTCATTTTTGAAGGACTCATATCTGCAGAAAAAAACAATGTGAAAATGAAATTATACTTTATTTGAAGAATCATGTTAAGTAGAATGAGTAATATAATCCCATCAAGCAAACTGATGTCCTGTCTTCTGTGGTGTGCCAAAATTTAGAAATTTCAACATGTATCTTGTGTTCATCAGAATAATTTTCTCATTATTTTGTCCCGCTCATCAGCAATACGTATTTTCCTCTGTAAGTGAAGCAACTGTTTAGCCTTCAACAGAGTGCTTTTGGGAGAGGGAGGGGCAAGCAACCTAGCTGCAATAACATTTGCCTTAGCTATAGGAGTGGTGTAAAGAACATCCCTAGAGCACAAGAAAAATGTTAATGCCAGACAATTAAGCTTTTAGAAGCAGTGAAATGCCAGTTAATATGACATTATTAACTATTGAATAGTGTTAAATGTCCCTTGTGCACAGGTATCTCCTGATACTCCTTAATGGTATGATTGCTTACAGTTTATCACTTCTTATTGTATAACATCACTATTTTTCTTTTGCGGCATCAGACCTGTCTCTGTTAATAAACATGGGCAATAACAGAAGAATTGTTAATGATAAAAAGGAGATCGTTTTCTATTAGCCTTCCCATATGTGTACAATTGGAAGTGAGTAAGACTTGAAATATTTTTATTCTCATTTTAAATTTGTTCAAATATCTACTAGAGAAAAACAAACAAACAAGCAAACAAATGAGGGGTGGGGAATCCTAGTGATCAGCACACCTGAAAACACCTATTTTCTCATCAAATTGCAGTTTCTCATTTTCCTAAATTTCAAAGATTTAAGGAAATGTTTTTTCAGTAATAACAATAAATGTGAATCTACCATAGCGTCTTTGTGCTGTAAAATTCAGAGTTTGTTTTGCATCATAAGCCACTTCACCATTTAGGGATATCAGTACCTATAAACTTTAGGCAAGTAGGTGAAAATTATGAAAATATATGAGTAAATGCAAATTAGAATTTTTAGAGATATTTGTGCAGAAAAGTGCAAGTTTTCATACAGGAAATAATGTTTAAGACTTCGTTGTTATTTCTTGCAAGCATTTTTCTGTTTGCTTTAACATACTCCAGCTTTTCTCCTGCAGTTTTATCTTGCAGTGCCAAAGTTATTTACACCCAGATCACAAAAAAATATGTAGATGTCCACCTTCTATTTTAGTGGCTGACTTTGAAATCGTAGTAAATACCTTTGTCTTTTCAAATAGCCCTTAGAGCATATTTCTTACTGGTCACCTGTGCCATTGAATGGTATGATTGACAGCGTTAATAAAATATTTCTTGTTCTTGTATTGTAATTTTCCTATTTCTCCTAAATAGGAGTGTTGTATTGAATTGTCTCTTTTTCTGTGTCCTGTGACAGCCTATTTCATTACCATTAAAAGCTTTCTTGTTCTGATACTGAAATGCTCTTAAATACACAGGGCACTGTGAAGAAATGAGAGGCTTTTCAGAAGAGCCACGAGTTTATTTCAGTCAGTTCCTCTAAAGAGACATCAAATTTCCTTCAGTTCCAGTGGTTGTACAGCCATGGGTGCTCTGTGGCTCTTGGTGAGGCAATGAGGGGTCTGTGTCTAGCTCTGCTCTTATCTTTATATGTGATGTAGGCAAATTAGACATCAGTTTCGGGGAAAAACATCCAAGAGATATAAAACCAGAGAAATTCATTCCCTCGGTTTATTTAGCTCAACATTAAAGGGAAAAAAAAGAAAAAAAAAGAAAAATAAGAAAAAGAACAGGAAAAGGACAAGGAGGAAGGAGAAAGAAAGTGATTTAATTTGCAACATAAAGTTTTTTTCATGGAGCAGATACAGTATTTCATTGTTGAAGGGAAAGAGGAGTACTCTAGCCAAGGACTGGAAACAGAGGTCGGAGACATTCAGATTATGATTAAGTTGTTTTATTTAAGAGTAAGGCCAACAAAATAACCAAAGAAAGAGGGGAGGGTCTCCAGCTTTCCTCATCGTCAAGCCTGTAGACACTTCTGGAAACAGCTGTAGCCACATGAATTAATAGGCTTAGTAGAGGGGTCACTGAAATAGCATATCCTGCAACACGTGGGAGGTCAGATTGAAGGATCTAAATGTTTTTTCTGACCTTGAACATCAAGCATTAGTATCTGTAATCTTAAAATATAACTGCATACCTTTGCTTATGTTTGGAGTGGTTTTTGATCTTTCCAAATCTGCAGCCATCAAATGACAGATCTGACTTCTCTGTGTTATGCTTTTAAATTCCCCACATTTGTGATGCAGAAATTCAGAAAATGTAATTTGCCTTAAAACAGAAGTAATCTTAAGACTGTCTCATGCTCAGTTCCATGTTTAGAAGCATAAATATTGCTCAGTGACATTTTTCTAACCCAGTCATTGTTTCAGTAGCCTTTGGCAGCCTGGCTAGTTTGAATCTGAAACTCTTAATAAATTATTTATAATATCCAGCATTTTTCTTGTTTGTGGTATAGTAGTTGGCTGCTATCCCAAAATGCATCCTTTTTCCCTTTGCAGTATTCTATTTTTGGCACAGATTAATACAGGAATAATAATAATAGTAATAATGATGATGGAAGTAGCAGTAATATTGAGTACTGAAAGTAGTAATAGTAATGAGTATCTTTTTGGGTACTTGTTAGGGCAACAGATAACTGTTATGCTTGCAAAACAGAAGCAAAAACAGGACACATAGCATAAGTTAGTATAGCATGAAAGGAAAGAATTTGTAGCATGAGAAACATATTTGCAATGAGAAATTAATTTTATACTTGAGTTCATCCTGCAGATCAGTATCACAAGATGCAAGCTTGATTCATTTTGGTTGAAGATAAACCAGAAAGGGGCCAGCTCTGAGATGCCCACCGTGAGTCCATGGGATTAGACTAGTTGATATTTTTTAGGAGATGCTATAGTGCTGGCAGCATCCTCAGAAGTTAGCTTTCCTCTTGGTTTTCCTTGATGTATGGCATTCCTTTGTTGCTGAAATATCTCCAACCAAAAAAAGTTGATATCTTCATACACTGACTATTCCCTTTCTGAATAAGGGCATCTGGCAGCTCTTCTTTGACAACTGGTGAATTAGTACATCTTTTATGTGTTCCTTAAGAACAAAACCCAGATCCCCTTTTCATGGTGTCTTTGGTCTTTTACTGATTAAAAGATGCCTCCAGACTGCAGTACAGGACAGACTGCTCTACTCAATTTTCTTTGAAATGTCTCTCCTCCATTTGTTTAATTAAAGCACCAAAAATCAGATGCCTTTGTGGAATACCTCTGAATTCACCTCAGGAATAAGATCATAGCTTCAACTGAAGTCAGTCTCTAAGCAGCCAGCTGTGGATGCTCTGCTCCAAGCTTCAACCAACATCACACATTCATAACTTTTTGAAATGTTTTGGTTTCTTTCTTTTTGCTGGGACAAACATGATTTTCACTTCCCTCACTGTCTCAGTTAAAACAAGAGTGTTCCTCAGCTCTAGAAGTTCCCCCTCAGGAGTTCACTATTTTGATGTAGAAACTAGTTCTGAATCTGAGTTAAACTGACATGCTGACACCAGTGCAACTTGTTATCTCATCATTAGCAGGGTGTCTAAATTATTTTTTGTTTATAATGTTCTTTGACTGCAAGCAAAAATATTTTTTCCCCTCAGTATTATGGAGTCTGCAAGTCCTTAGGGTGGTTGACTTGTGCTACACTGATATAGACACGTATAGATACTTCCTTTTTTATGAGGCATTTCCTTAGATCTGACATCTCTTGCAAGAAAGAGCTATAAAGACATAGATGCATTAGGTTCATGCAGATATATACAGAGCCAATACTTGCTTGTTTGGGACACCAAGAGCCTTGGTCCTGTGGAGTTCACTTCCTCTGAGAGCTCAGCGTGGCTGGCAGGGCCAGTAGGACCTGCTGTCTATTAATACTGATCCCCGAGCTGCATTATTTTTTCAGTTGTCTGTGCAGTTTCCGAGAACTTCACATAGAGTAAGTCCAATGCAATCTCTAAGTTCTTCTATCATGTAAACTAACTTACAGTTTTGGGGCATCACTTGGCAGCTCAAGGAGCCTTCAGAGGCAACCTCAACATTCAAATCAAACCCTCAGCACACTTTAGTCTGAAAGGACTCCTGAAACAAAAAACCTCATTCTTAATGTGCAGCGGATGATATGGTTTATTTATTGCATGAAATATGCATTGTAAAGTCATTGTTTCGTCCTGTGCCATCATCCTTTGCCCGTCTTCCTAAAGCAAAAGAGACACTTGCAGAGCCCCTAAATGTAACCATCTGTTTTTTCTGCTCTGACACCTTATGCCCCAAAATCTGAATGCAGACCTACTCTGACATTAGCCTCATTTGAGCTTGTTAGTATAGGATGAGTGAACAATCTGACTTGCACACTAGCATTGTTCTGCATATGAGGCCCAAGTTCACCAGTATTTGTCCCAGAGGCCTCACAGTGGTGTTTCAAAATGGATAAAGGTAAAATAATTCAAGCCAAGTACTGAAGTTACTCTGTTTCCTTTCAGTCTTCCAAGTGTGTAGAAGAGAATACGTGAGATGAACAGAAGTTTTCTTTACTATAGCTGCACAAGTGTCCAAGAATCCGGCCTTTTATTGTTTTAATTTCCTTTTTTATTGCAGTCTTAGAGAAACAGAAAATTTTTAGTAGCTTCCTGATTTAAAACCATAAATCTCTCCATTATCTCTGCATGCTAGTTTAATACTGTCAAGCATGTTAAAAATAGAAAAAGGTAAATTGACTACTGGCATTTCTTAAATGGTGTAAAATTTACTTAAAGTATATTGGGCCTGTAGCATTAAATGAAGGAAATGGCATTGGGAAAGTACAGATCTAATATTTTATGGGGTATGCATCAAAATCTCAACAGAGAAAGGCAGGTGAAATTACAGAGACATCCTGCTTGATAATGTTCGTATTTGAGGCTCTTTTAATGGCTTTGTACCATATGCAGACTGATATTGACCTTAACATGCACAGATAAAGCTGGAAATGTGTAACTATTAATGCACACCTCAGTGGCTTGCCAAATTCTTTATTGTCCCATGATTTTAGCCCTCTAGTTTTCTCTTTTAATTAAGTAACAACTGTGAAAATGTAATAAGTTCTGTGCAAAACAACTAAGCATACTTCTGAATTACAGACTGTATTGATTTCAGTCCAGTAGATCATAGCCATGGGGACAATGTGCCTGAAGGGTAACAAAGTGAACCTACAACTCTGTCATCTCATTTTTGTCCCCTGATGTGACACCTTTCCGCTTCTGGGGATGCAGAGTGAGCAATTTTAGTCCAGCTGTAAGTCTGTGTTTTGTTCTGTGGCTCAGCAAACCGGGGTTTTAGAGAAATGCAGCAGCAGCCTCTCCCCCAGAGGTTGAGGGCATCGTGTCTCTGCAGGCAGAGTGCATGATCTTGCTGGAGTGCCCACCATCTGCCTGCCTACAGCTCCTGGGAACCGGAGCATTTTATGTCGCTGTTGAAACATATTATGTAAGCACACATATTTTTCACAATCTAATTTTGCACAATGCACTGTGTCTCTTTTGGTCATTTGCATTTTCCAGCAGTGCTAATTAAATCAGCACGAGGGGACTCAGCTAACCAACTGAGACTGTCCCAGAATATAACAGCCTCTTCATGCACCGAGCAGCTGGTTCAGTGCTCCAAGACCAAGTGCTGTCTTTCATGCTGAAGTACCATTCTACACAAAAGGTACCTTTGATGGCATAAAGACATTGCTCTATTGGCTATACATACAGTAATTTTGAAGTGTTTATTGAGTGGCATTACAAGGACTTCAGTTTTTTTGTTTTAAAAAATCAGCCTGTTTTTAAGAACAGGCTAATTTGAAGCTACATTTTATTTGCATGCTGGGGATCTACTATTTTTTGTCTGACACAGAGACATGGGCTCATGCAGTCTGGCTGTGCCTAGAAGTGAAGAACGGTGTTGCACTGCTTAGAAAACTCTGTCAGCAGTAAGTACATGGCAATCATTTGCTTTGTCATCTACAAATCTCTATGTTGTATTTTGTGGTTATTTATTTGCTTTCATTTCATCCTTCTAGCTTCTCTCTGAGACAAGTAGGAAGATTTTCCTTTCCATATGCGTAAAAAAGAGCGACTGTAGGAATTGTATCCTCAGTGGGAGTGATTCAGAGGCAGAATCAGAGAGTCTGCCCTGCCACGTTGCAGCAGCCAGAACACCCAGACTCTGATGCTTCTTTTGTGCCTTGACAACATATTTATCAGAGACAGACAACAAACATAATGAGCCAGAGTGTGATCCAGAGCAATAGTTCTCTGATGTGAAATTTTCTAGTACCTGGAGCTGAGTGCTTTTGTGACAAATATTGTTATATCTAATTAACACCTAAGTAGTCTGTTAATTCCCTTTCAGTGGAATTAACAGTATGGTCTTCTTGTACAGCTCTGAATATTACGTCTACTGCTAGTCTAGTTATTTCTTGTTTGATTTGTTTTTAAGCCTAATAATGATATGTTCCATTAGTAGAGCAGAATTTGTTCCAGGCGACCCCAGACACTCCACACTTTTCACTCTCTTCTGTCTTGACTGAAATACAGGTTTCTTAGTGTGTAGCACATATCACCACTTCAGTGTTACCCTGCAAGGGCTAAACAGTGCATCCACTGGTCCAGTGGCCTCTCAACACCCCGAGGCACTCACCTGCATTTGGCTTGGAGAGAGAAGTGCTGCTTGCTCAGTTTCCATCATGACTCGTTTTGGTTTTGTGTTCTGAGAAACTTTCTGACTCTCCTGGTTAACCTGTGTGATAACTGCAAGGTGGTACCACTGTGGGCTGCAAGCTGAGAGGAACAGCCCACACAAATGAAATAGAGAGGGCTGTGACACTTACTGGTGCTGAGTATTATGTTGTTTATAAAACTGGAGGATACCTTCTCAGCCTCAGGCTTATTTGCACGTTTTGTGTTGCCTTAATTTCCCATTGCTGAAAAATAGCTGTAAAACATCTCCCCTTTTAATTTTTCTCAGTGTTTTACTCTTTTTTTGACTTGATATGAATGCCATGACACTTGATTCTGGAAAACAGCATTTTCAGGGAAGGAAACACATTGGATAACATATATGCAATTCAGTCTCAGACATTATCAATAATTTTGTGAACTCTGAAAAATTCAGATTATCTATTGCAAAATTGAGTTTGCAATTGACAAGTTTCTTGAGTACAAAGTCTGCAAAATGCTGTTGTGCTATTTATCAGAAAGCAAGGAAATAATGTATTATGGTAGTGATTTTTCATGGTACATTATGAGTTCAGACTAAAATGCTACAGACTTTAAAAACTGGGCTGCCATGATTCAGATACCAGCCTAAATCATATTTTTAAACTATTATTAGAACTCATACAATGGTAACCTCTGTGAGCTTGCTTCCCTCATAAATTGTGTATTACTGGGATTCTTTTACCCAGATTAATTTTTCTTTTTACAAAGTGTCAGCACATAATTCACAGCCTATTAATATGGCAATATTATTTCCAGAAGTAAGGAAAATAAGTCTCTATCTCAAGCAATTAAAATTGTGCAGCTATGATTTAAGTAAAATACCTTTCAAATAATTCAAGTCTGGTAAAATTATGCCACTATTCCAATTCAGGCTTTCATATTTTATTTAAATACATGTCAGACCTCAAAGTTCCATCACAGTTGTCTTCCACAAAGATAAAATGAAAAGAGTGTTAGAGAAAAAGAATATTTGTGTCCCTAGCAGATGAACAGTTGTACTGATGTATTAATGGAAAGAGAGAATTAAACAGAACAGTAACTTTTCCATTAAAGGTGAGGAGCAATTTCTGTCTGCTTTTTCGAGGAGCTGGCTTTACCCTTTGCAAAGCAAGGACAGGAGGATGTTTGTCCACTGGATGAGAAATTTGAACATATAAGTTCTGCCTTTGCTTGAATAATAAAACTTGTAACAGAATCTTCTTGAAGACTGATATTTAGCTCCCAGCACAGGGTCTTAGGGGCAGGTGGCCCAGAAGGGAGCTCAGAGGGGACTGCAGGGGGTCTGGATGTGGGCAGCAGAGGTGGCTTTTGGTACAAGTAAGATATGTGTTGCTGCTTCCTGAGGAATTTTGTCTGAGCAGGCCCTTCTTCCAGGTGTTCTGGGCATCCACCAGCCGACCCCAAGAGAGGTTGCAGGGTTTCAGTGCTGGGTGACTCACCCTTAAAGCACTGAGAATTACGCTGACGCAGTAAGGCATAATTTGTACCTAGTCAGAACGAATGAGGCTCCCATTGTCACCATTATTGTGTATCACAGATTAATGCTGCATTTTTCAGAGAAGTCAATTTGTCTCTTTTTTTAATGAACATGTCAGTAAGCAGCACATGGAGTTTTTTTGTTTTCCAACTATACACATGAAAAAATATTTTGCTGCAGTTTAATTAAAAATAAAATTTTTACATCTTTATGACTTTTTTTTTTCCTCATTAGCTAAATTTTTCTGTTGGACATTTGTGACTAATGTAGATTTCCCAGAATACAAAACATCTTCCTGGAAATATATCCAACTCAAATAACAATATAAATGTTTTTCTGGAGCTAAAAATAGCCTTAGTAGTATCTTCAAATGTTTCTAGTATGTTACATTTAGTCTTTGGTTAAACTTACTCTGAGTTTTCATCTTTACATGCCATCAGTTTTCAAAGAGGCTTTCTCATTTGAAGAATACCAAAAGATGTATTATTTCCCTTTTCCAACTGACTTCTTGAAGTCACTTCCTAGAACTTTCCTTGGGAGCTGTATCTGAGAGCTCAGTTACATAACAAACATTTGCGTTAGCAAGTTTCATACTCTGCTGTGACACCCTTTGACCAAATAAAAAGAGATTTCTGTGAGTGGAAGCATCTGAATGCCAGGTAGTATTTGGCTGCTAGTAACGACTTCTGTAAATATGTACAAATTTCAAGAGAAAACTATCTGTGCAAATACTGATGGCTTTTATAAGAGTGCACAGGATGAGTGTGGTTTTTGACATTCTCATTTTATAAATAAATGTATAATCTCTTACAATTTTATGTTTGCCAAAAACATCTGTAAAGATAATTATTTGCCTTGCAGCAAGTCTTGTAGGAACAATATCAGTCTTTTAAAAATTCATTAACATTTGTGTGTAAGTTATCAATCAAATCATTGATAAACTGGAGGCATCTAGAAACAGCTGGTTCATAATTAGCTTTAGTGAATTTACAAAACTAGAGTAAAAGGCACTTCATTTCCAGGCAGACTTTGTGGAGAACAGCAGCATCACTTTACTTATGCACCTATTAACTGGAACACCAAATAAAAGATGGGTATTCTGAAAGCAAAGTGCCCCAAACTGTCCTCTCTGTTACAGGAATGACAGCTGGCCTTTTTTTACCACCCAGTCGAATCGTGGCATTTCCCGGGAACTTCAGTCTAGAACTGTGCTGAGCAGTAACTTAACTGAAGAGAACAAACCAATGTACCTCTACATAGCAAAGGTACAAAATGGTTTTACTGACTAAATGTCCACTTTTTGAAGTTAACTTGGGGTAGCTTTGAGATTAGAAAGTCCATGTTGCTAGCAGGCTTTGGAAGGTGCTGCAGCTGGCTTTGCGATGGAAGACTGTTTCTGTAGCTGTCAGAGACTGAAATATTATGGTTTATGACTTACCCATTTTCATGAAGGACTTTCAAAACTGTATTACAAAAGCTGCAGAGAAGACTACTGCACCCTGAACAGGGCTCTGAGAGGCCCTGGACCACTCGCTGATGAAGATAAGATGAAGTGACTCAGTTCTGGGCTGGGGGAGAAGAATACATTCACAAAGCACAAGCTTAACATCTCAGGAGTGGAGGCCACAGCCCCAGGCTCACACAGACTGCAGCACCAAAGGGTGGGGGAAGGAGGCTTTGGGTGTGTGCTGGAAAAGCCTCTGGTGAGAAGTGCAGTGACCGCCCATCCTCTGCTGTGCAGAGGAGCCCAGCCCCCAGAGGGGCCCTTCGCCCGGGGAGAAGCTGCATCCACATGGAGGACAGAGGAGGTGACACGGCCCATCAAAGGCCCCCACAAAGGGGTCCCCAGACCCTGCACCAGAGCACCAGAGATGATGCAACGGACCCTCAGTGTTGCAAGGGACAGTGTCAAACTGGCCCCTGCAAGGGAGACACGTGGGCATTCCCACCTGCCCAGAGCGTATATTAATCCACGGGATTCTGCCCTCTTGGGTGTGTGGCAGCGTGGCATGGCCATGGCCACAGCGGCGATGGGGGACCCTCACCACCAAGAAGACCAGATG
>VWZW01005256.1:3130572-3157424 GCA_013397115.1 Edolisoma coerulescens | reverse complement strand
CTTCCTTCCTTCCTTCCTTCCTTCCTTCCTTCCTTCCTTCCTTCCTTTCCTTTCCTTTCTCTTTCTTTCTTTTCTCTATCTTTCTCTTTGCCTCTTTTACTATTAAATAAAATACATCAATTTTTTGGCACCAGCATCTAACCTCGTTTAGTTTTAATCTCGGTTTTGGGTGTATTTTGAACCTTCAAGTTCTTTCCTGTCTATACACAGAGACTTAATTTTCTTTGCTCTTCTGGGTTTAAACCGCATTGTAACAGTAGCCATGAGGAGTGGAGCTCTATATTGTAATAAGAGCCGAAGTTCAGTAATCTGAGGTAAAGTACAAAATGCAGATGTGTTTGGCTCACTTGATTCTCCTGCTGACACAGCTTCTCTGTATCATTACAAACCACATTTTTGCTTCCAGCACAGCGCGCACTTGTGTCTTCACATTTCAAACAGAGGCTTGAGGCTAGCCACAAAAACTAAGAAAATAAATCCCAGGCATGATATGCTTTCATAGTGTTCCTAGAATCAGTCTTCCCCCGTGGTGCTGGTCTCATTTATGGCTGCTCCAGGGTATCCTGTTTATCTGGTCCTCAGCCTACCACAGAAGGTACAACAAAGGCAGGTGTAACACAGTGGTGAATTGAACCCAGGGTGTCCTTAGGCAGTGAGGACTCCTCTATCCCCAGCCACAAAGTGGAAACTTTCTCCACTGTGAAGATCAAAGAGTGTGCAAACCTCAGCCTGTCTCTTGGTCTGAGGAGAGCAGGTGGAATATATCGTCTGCAGAGATTAGGGAATCACATATTTGTGAAGAGGCATACATCCAAATAGGAATTCCCATAATGGAGAAAATCATTCATTGGCTACAATTTATTGCAGTTTTTTTAATGCAGTCTGTATGTGGTGCCATCCTCATGCAATTTAACCTGTAAGTCCTACAATCCTGTATTTTAAAATTTTCAATTTAAAATGCTAGGAGGAAGAAATCAAAAGATAAAGCTAAGAATGCAAGTTTAAGTGTTATAAATATGATACATGTGTATGATATATAATGTAAAAGATCGATAAGCAAAAAGGTTAGTAATATAGTCCATATCCAAAGAGAAAGACTACAAAATAGCAGGCTGTGAAAGAGAAGGCCATTTCCCGTCAATAAATTAGATCTTAAAATCTTTTTCATCATATATGGCCCATAGAAAAACACCAAGATCTAATTTTTTCAAAGCCTTTAGTCTTGAAATTTGTTTAAATCTCCATTAAAGGATCATGGAATAGAATTTATTGGAGTAGCCCCAGATATAAGAGAAATTAATTTTCTCCTTGAGAAGTCTAATTTTCTTGCATACTTCCCTCTTGGTTCTTGGTCACACTTAATCATGCCACACATTCCACAGTCATGCTCATAGATCACAGCTCACCTCTAATGGTCTGAGACTTTGCAGGTAAGTCAGATGGCAGACTTGGCTGAAGGTAGTGGTGAAAGGCAGGCAGAAGTGCAAAAATGATGCACGGTTTAATCTAGGGATAGAAAGGCTTTAAAAATAAAATGTGTGATCTTCAGCCGATTGACTGGGAGTGTAATACATGCTTCTTATAATTTACTAAAGTTTTCTTTACTGTTATGATGATTACATGTTTTACATGGAAACCTGAAGGAACATCCCTTGTTGAATATGCCCATTATGCCACAACTAGTGAAATGCCAAAACTCATCTTCATACTACTCTGATAGATAGGTTTGTTGAGAATAATTTCCCTTAAATAATAGGCTTAGCTATAGGCTGTATTTTAATAATGAATCCTTATAAAATCCAACCAAGAGTTTTCATATTACTTGGAATTTTCATATTCTCTCTTAAAAGTGATTTTTTTGGTTAACTGTTGCCAGTTAAAGAAACTATTAAATCATCTTAAACTGGCTTATAAGTTTTAAATGCCTGAGATCTTTATTAATCAAGTACTAAAATAAGACCTATTTCATTTGTTTAAAAAGTACCA
The DNA here is from genome assembly GCA_013397115.1 of Edolisoma coerulescens. NCBI lineage: Eukaryota > Metazoa > Chordata > Aves > Passeriformes > Campephagidae > Edolisoma > Edolisoma coerulescens. Next base: position 3,155,438 of record VWZW01005256.1, on the reverse strand, counting down.
TTTGTACTACAAACAGAAGGAATTCATATGAGTAGTGGTAATCATAATTTTTTCTTTAATGAAGGGTTTCTTAAGGATATTTTTTTGAAGTTTCTTACAATAAAATATCACTTAACTTGGAGGGAAAAAGGAATTGTGGTGCTCTTCTTCTGCGAGGATCATCTAGGGAAAGAACCTGGGGATACAGCAGGAAGTTTATGTTTAAAATCTTTTGGGGTGTGAGATAGAGGGAGTGTTTGGGAGCCATGGCTGACACAGGCTTTCTCACAGCTGTGTGGTGCCCGTTCCTCACTGCTGCTCAAGCTTGCATTGCTGATTTTTGTGCATCAGCCTGAAGTTGTGTGGGTCTGGAGAACAGGACAGGAAGAGGGGTATTATATCACCTCACATTAGGTTGTATATGACAGAATGAAAAATGATAGAGATGTTTAAAGATAAGTGGTCGTGGTGTCACTAAAATGATTGGAATGACTAAGAGGGGTTCCATAGGGCAATTTCAGGTATTCTGGATTCCTACTGGACCATTTAAAAAGACATTCAGAAATAAGCAATTAGAGCATGTACACAGCTTTTTACCTGTGATGACTATGATTTTCTTGATATATCCCTGAGAGAGTCACAAAAAAAAAATATTTTTGCACTCACCTTCCGGGGTAAAAGACTTTTTTATCTCATTGGTAGAGAAAAGAACTAATAAGTCAAATATTCTTGATATAGCTGATTTAAACAATTTAGGTCATCATTTAGTCTACTTATAGAAAGGTCAATTAGATTATCTGTGAATGATGAAGGATAAATTAATCTAGCAGGCACCAAATTGCTTGTATTCTACTGAAGAGGTGCAGAAGAAAGTTGAGCTGTTGTCAGATGTCCATGGACCCACCCCATGGTGTGGATATAAAGCTCCAAATACCACCTGAATAAATACTTTGGATGACACTCTCCAGTAGAATAGTCCTGCTGAAGATGGTGAAAGCCAGGTCATTCAAGGCATTTGATTTTGCCAAATATATGGCTTATGTTTACAGTCAGAAGTGGAAGCTTGTTGAAAACAAAGGGAGAGCCAATCTGGTTCAAGCAGGGCAGTAGAAGAGAGGGGGTAGTTTATACTGAAAGTTTATGAGCTTTCCTTCTTCCACAGAGTAATGATACTAAGATATTTCCTTTAGTTTCCCCCGACGCAGATCATGTACAGATGCAAATACAGATCTAAAAGTCTTGCTTGCTCATAGATATTTCTAACCATGAGTATTTATAGAAGCCAGGGAAACTAAAATCTTTTACATTTTAATCCCAGCAAATAAAATATCTAAGGCAAATTATTCTCAGATGAGATGCAATTGATTTTACTGTTAAAAAACCCCAAATAATTTACCACACCACATTTTGGGAAGTCAATTCAGTGAAAGATTATGATACAAGATGAGCAAATACTAATGGGTGAATACTCAGAAGTGTTTGTTGAAAATTTACACCAATAAAAATGTGTTAAGGGTAAAACAAATTATTTAGAGCTACCATTGCAGGAACAGCAAGAGGGATGTTCGTGTTTACAAGTAGTTCTTCCTGGAAAATATAATGCGAGTGCAGACTCCAGCTGGAGCATCGGTGAGTTACCAAATAGGAAGTTACAAATTAACTGTTAACAATATTTAGAGCTAGAGAAAATTATAAACCTTTATCCCCGCCATTTTCTTGGAAATGGCAGTTATCTTCAGGTTTGAATCTTCTAATGAGCTACAAACTATTCAGTACTCTTTTGTCTGTGTGTTCTTTATTATACTTCTTTTCTGATTGGATTTTGCTACTAGATTTTATAAAGATAAGTAAACGTGAGAGAAATGCATTAGAACACTGTAAAAAGATCCACTTTGCTCATTAAATTCATAACTCTAACATGCAAACAGAGCAGTTTTTAGTTCATCCAGCTGTGTCTTATTTTATAATGTCTGGAATCAACTTCAGTCATGGTTATGAGTTTGCCATCATGATTGGTAGCTATACCTAAACCACACATACATTATGCAAGAGATCATTACTGGAAGTATTTAATTCACATCCTATGTTTCTCAGCTAGCAAAGCAAAGGGATTCATTGGAGTGAAATGAAACTGAAACAGAGTACAGGCGTCAAGCCAGCAAAAAAAAGCCCCAAAAACATAAAAGCACTGTATGGCTGCAAGCCAGTGAATGCTCCATCACACAGTTGCCAGCCTCCTCCTGTGACAGTGGCCAAAGAACCCTTTAAATTGTGGTCTCTGGGTTGGGTTCCTAAAACTTGAGCGGTGTAATACCTCTGACACACAGCAAAGCTTCCTGCTGCTGTCTCATGCAGGGAGCAGGACGTGGCCTGGGGGAGCTCCTTCCCTCTGAGCTCCAGCTCGTGAGCCACAGGGCAGCGCCGGGGGATTTGTGGAATGGCGCGATGGGCACCGGTGGTCCCTGAGCATCGTCCCAAACTCCTCCACTGCGGGTAGCCTGGGAATTAGAGAAAAGAAGGGGGTTAGGTTCATGTCAGGAATTTTTCAACGCCTCAGTAATTGTCAATGTTCTACAAAAAGAGAAGACAAAAGAAAGTTGAATGATACAGAAACCAAGTCAGTCACTTGTCTAACTGGGCTGGATAGGACCATTAAAAAGTAGTTACTGGCTGTAAAAATGCTTTCTCCCTGTTTTATTTTCTATGATCTTACTGTCAATGTCACTGTTCTTCTTCCCTCCAAAGTAAACCAAATGATAACATTTTCTGTCTCTTATTTTCAGCCTTTTGGTCCTATTATTATTACTTATGTTATTCTTGATTTATATAGTCTGTAACACAAACAGTAGCTCACTGCTGCTGAATCAAGGCTGGTTTACATATTTGCAGTTCACTATAGTTTTCTTGCAAAAAGTCTTATGGACCCATAACTGCACACGCATGATGTTGTTCTGATTGTACTTCAAAAGGATCTGGCTGCTCCAAAGCTCAGGTACTATAAATACCACAAAAGCACATCTGGAGTCAATATGCTTTTAAAAAGCATCAGGTAAAACTACAGAACTTTTTAGGGGAGAAAAGCAGAAGAATGACAATTGAAAGGATGGACTAAAAATGCTGCATCTGTTTTTCAGGGCTTTAGAACTATTTTATTTTTTTTTAATTTCTAGGAGGAAAAATTCATTGTTATACCAGATTCAGAAGAAAAAAATATAGCTTATGCCCAAAGAATTGAAAAACATCAATTAGTTCAGAAAACAGAATGACTTTTGAGGAAGAAGTTTTTTAATTGTACACATGTTGTCTGTATTGGACTGCTCTTTAAAATTGACTAATCTCTACACTATATACTCAGATATTATGAAAAAAATTATGTTGTTTCCATTGTGTTTGGAAGCTACTAAGTTTTATTTCCTCTGCACCATGGTTTTATTTCTGTTTATTTCTGTTAGAAACTTGCTTTTGAATTTCATGTAACAAATACAAGGCTGTAGGCATCTCCTCCTGTAAATACACATTTTTGTATCCAGTTTGGAATATGCAATTTGCCAAAAATATCAGGTGACTCTTTTTATGGAGTGCTTAGGAAGTTTTAATGAATTCATTACACACGGTGAACTAAATGAACTAAATGGCTGTGTTTGAAGCAAGAGGCTGTAAATAAAAAATGCACTTTGAGGGTCAGAAATCTTTGTAGGTTCCTAAACTTACTTATGTTATAAGTTGAATGATTTGGGTTTGTGTCAGTGGGCAGGCTACAGCTGCTGTTCTCGAGCTGGCATTTTCTCAGGCTGCCAAAAAGCATCTGCATCACTGGGCATGTTCTGTATATTAGAGCGAGAAGAGCAAGAGCTGCAGGACCTTTACTCTCTGCAGCCGATCACAAAGGACAGCAGACTCAGAGAATTCTCTGCAGCCTCCTTGCAAATCTCACAAGAAATTAGAAGTAAGGATGGTGTGGTCTGCAAACCGAACCTAATGCAAGAAACAGGGTTAGTGGTACTAAGTAGCAGACTAAGTAAGCTTGGGGATCCTGGAAGAACAAAGATCCATATGGAAGTTCTCAGCCTCAGGGAATCGGGCATACAGGTATTTTGTTGTGTCTGTTATAGGCTGGGGTGCTATTTTCCCCCTTCTTTTGATTATGAAAGTTTGCTGGTTTTTTGCCTTTAGCTAAAGAAGAGAGAAATTACTTATAAGCTTTTTATAAGCCTGGAACAAAAGGTTTTGAAGTTACTGACAAAAAGCAGCAATAATAAGATTATGGACCTGTAATAGGTAGATAAATAGGAATAGCTGTAAGGAGAAATATATTTTAATTTATAACCATTTGTGCTCTGCAGTGACTTTCAAATAATTAGGTAGGAATGTTATGTGTTCCTGTTTACAGGAAAATCTTTATATAGTCTAAGTCAATAAGACTTTTAGCAGAAGGTTCAATAGCAAATGCCATTTGAAAAAATGTTTTAAGGCTGAATGTGTGAAGCAACAAGTTAGGGATTTATCTACTTTGCAATTTTTCATCTTGGGAATATATGTCAGAAATCAATAGTAATGATTTTCTATATTTTTCCTATGTCAGAATTTCAGAGAGGGAAGAAATTGAGTTATTTATAGACTTCTCCATAATTATAAATGTGATCCATATTCAAGGTTAAAAGAAATGGAGAGGAACTATATTGGGAAATGCTTATTAATCATGTTGGATTAGATTTATAGATATGCCTTTCAGAGTGGAATATGATACATCAGTCAGTGGCTAAAGAGTAGTTTAAATTGTTGTGTCCTAAAGTTATAGTAAAAGTGGCAAATACAAGGTTTTTTACTCAATTTTTTCCACATTTGCACTGCTTTGTGGACATGTTGTAATGACCTTTTTTGGTGGTGGAAATAAAATATGAACCCATGTTTGTGATAGTGTCTCTTTCAATTGTGAGTTCTGTCAGAAATAAATTTAAAAAAACATTATATAACATTTATATGATCGCTAAGTACAGCCACATTTTATAATGGTTACACATGTACTAAAAGCACTGAACACTGCAGAGAGATTTTGAATCAAGGTATTTGGTTTAGTATGAAGTGGGAAATTGGTACAAGGTCATGGGAAACATAATACCTAATACTTTATTATTTAGATACATATGGAGGTAGTTGTATAATAACAGTATGTTCCAGTTTTGTGCAGAAAAAATATTGGCAGCTCTGTCTATAATCCTGTATGTATTTTCTGAACTGTACAGATTTAAACAGTTATTTGTCATTAACTGTTTTTAATCTTTACTATCATCAATAGTAAAAAATACTGTACCAACCACATGCTTTAACCAAAATGCTCTTTGTGCTTTTGTCCTCCATTGTGACAGAAACGTGAAGGAAAATGAGTCACAAAGATGTCACAAGTGATTCATTGCTTCCATCAAAGCAATATAATTTTAAATTGTACTTTCATTTGTCTTTTCCCTGACAGGAGGCATTGTTGATAAGGACCTTCGTCACTACCTCAATCTACGGTTCCAGAAAGGTTCGGTGGACCATGAGCTCCAGCAGATCATAAGAGACAATCTCTACCTCCGCACAGTGCCATGTGAGTAGGGTGAGATGGACAAACCTGGCTTTTTAGTGGCAATAGACTATCTGAATGAGTGCTGCTGAGGCCCTTTGCAATGCATGAAGAGGTGGTCTCTGGATAAAGCAGCCTTCCTGTAAATAGATTTGTGGCTTGGTTCAAGTCTTCCATGTTACTGCTGAGAAATTCAACTGTGTTTGAATTCACTGATATTTTTGTGGTGTTTTCAAAGTTGTAATTTCATAAAGAATAATAATAATCTTATTTCTTCTGTAGTTTTAGAAAGCACAAATTTAAAGAGAAAAAAACCAGTTTTCTAGGCTGGTTCAGTGGATGTCAGACAGGGAGAGTTTGATCTGCCTCGTGTTTCACATACACATTATGTAATAATACCATTGGATTTAGAATGCAATATGGCAACAGAAGAAATGTATAAACTAGATTTTGTTAGAATGCAACAGGCTTGGCAATGAAACTTTGTACTGTCTTGCATATGTGTTTGTTGCTACATAAGTCAATATTCAAAATATTCTGAAATCTCTAAAATCATTTTTGTTGCATTGACAGTATAAACCTATTTCTGCAGTAAACATGAAATTAAGCAGAGTCACGCAAGCCATGTCTGACTGTCAGGGCCATGCCTTTCAGAACAGATCTACTTGGCTGACAGACAATATATCATTTAAAATGGACTGAAGTTCCATTATTCTCCCCTCATAAAATAATTGCTTAGCAGACATAAAATGGATCCTCTGGTTTTGGCAAAAAAAGGGATGCACTTTTGAACTTACAGGCTTCACACTGGAATGATAGGCAGAGGAAGGTATACTGAGTAAGTGGCTGTGCTATTTCTATGGTAATGAGTGGATGCTGGGATGCTGTTTGAAAGCCGAGTTGTTGTGAATGCTACTGTATGTTTTTTCTTTCGTAGCATTAAATAATGAAGCTTTGAAAAGCTCCACCTAAAAAAAGTTGTTCAAGCAGTCCCCCCCCCCCTTTTTTTTTTTTGAAGCTGAAGATAAATAAATATAAATTCATAATTTCAGGAGTTCCATTTGCAACTTATCAGAAGGGAAGGTGGAGAAAAACATTTAAAAATTATTACCTGTATGCAGAAAACAAAAAATGTTACATTTATGTGAGATTTATGATGAAATAGTTTTGTCTGAAAATGCTGAGAAACATCACAGCTGAAGTGGAAATGCAAGTACAGAAAAGTTTTGAGACTAAATCCCACTTCCAAGGATGTCTGGGAGCATCATTAGCATGAGAGTATACTTATTATAACCCCAGTCCATGCTCATTAGTGCCACAGGTCCAGGTTAAAGAAGAAGGAAAATACAACAATATTACAACTACTGAACACATGTAACAGATACTGTCTGTCAGCAATATGGGCACAATGAGTAGTTTTTGCAGTTGTTTTGTTTTTAATCAAAGCAGTAATAAAGTGTTCTCATGTGTCAAGTAAAATACAGTACTCACAGAAGCAAATTTTTCATTCAAAAAGTAACACTACAACCACAGTTTGGAACCTAAAAACAATACTACCTTTTCTTTGTGTTGTTGCTTCTCCTTCTTCTGTGTCACTTTAGGTGGTTAAATTCTTAGGTCATTATTGTATTCATAGTGAGCATGTTTAACTAAGTAAAAACTACATTTTGAATTATAGTACAGTGTTACAGATGGCAGCTGCTGAATTGCCAGGTAAGCTGGCGTGTTCTTGGAGAGTGGAGGACTCTTTTCAGTAATAAAGGTAGAAAACAACCAAAAAAAACTCCATAGTGCCCAACTGGCATATTTTCTTTAAAATGTTCTTGAAAATTCTGTGAAAGTAATCCTTCTGAAATGTGGGTATTTAAAAAAAAAAAGAAATGATCAAATGCAGACAGGATGATATGTGGTTAGCTAAAGAATTTTCCCCAGCCAGTCAATTAAAAAGGACACCATCACATAGTTGGCAACCCAGATTTCCCCTCAATCATAATTGTGGTGAATCTTTTTTTAATGCAATTTTACCCTGTCTCTAGAATTCATGGCTAGGAAGGAAACTGTTCTCAACTGTTTTCTTATTTTCATATAACTTAACTAATTTCTGAATCACAAACTTACCTCTCAAGGGCATTGGTATTCAAAATTTTCTGCTCTGGGCAGTATTTTGTTTTTAAGCTCTGTACATAGTCTAAGAGTACTGGTTAGCTGTCCTAACACTGTACTTTACAGTCCTTAGTATACAGTGGTAATGTTTAACTGACTGTACCACTGCCCACAAGTTCACTTAATGAGGACACCTAACCATGAACTTATTACAAATCTTGCAACAGATGCCAACACAGCAAAAGCAGCACTCAGTTTGGTCAAATTCTTGTGCAGAAAAATAGAGAGGGAAAGCCAACTGCAGGCAGCATAGCCTTTATTTCCAATGACAAGGTTGTAACACAGGAAAAATAATTGAAAAATTAGGTGGCAATATTTTCCTTTTAGAAATGCGTTTACAATCTTTGCTCTGTTACAGAGGCATAATTGCTGGTAAAACCATTATAGAGAGTCCTTGACCTTGAGTTTTTCTGTTCTTTGCTTTCTGTTCACACTGGCAGCACTGGCCTCAGCAGTGCAGTGGGCAGGACCATGGGTTTCTAAGCCTTCTAGGTCAGACTAAGTCATCTTTCACTTGCATCGAATGAGTGAGTATTCTCTGTGAAACCAGGAAGCAGAGAACTAATCCATACCTGTTTTAAATCAGGATAAGACAACTCAAGTTAGACAATTGAACTAAGCCAGATATAGTTAGTCCTTGAACTCAACTCTGGCAGTGTTTAAAGCCAGGCTGGATAAGGCCTTAAACAACTAGCTCTAGTGGGAGGTGTCCCAGCCCATGGTGGGGGCTGTTGGGACTAGATGATCTTTAAGGACCCTCCCAATCTCTTAACATTCTATGACTCTATGATTCTAGATAATAATTTGAAGTGTCTGTTATTCAAGGGTACATCCCTGTGTAGACCAAAGAATAGATGGGCCAGAATCACATGACATGAGGATAATGGGTCAATTCTGCCCTGAGAAATTGTAGCCCCTGGGAATGGGATGAATTGGTTTGGTTTGTGATCCTTACATTTCTCTATTTTTGCTAATGCAGTGCCCCTTTCTACTAAATTAGAAATGACCGTGTAACCCTGAGAGTCAAATGCTGCCTTCCATAAGTGTCACAGTTCTCAGTGCCATAAGAAATTGATTTTCCCTGCATTGCCAACAGGAATGATATGCATATATCCCAGGGCAGGATGTACAATTGTGTTTGCAGCAGTCAAGATGCAGCCTTTAACAAGGCAGTGTTGGGGGAAAGAAAAGTTCCTCATTTTCCAAATTCAGAGGACCTAGCTGAAGTTTGTGTCATGCGTTTTCTTCCCCTTTTTCTGTTGCGTAGGATTTTAGCGTTTTTCATATCCTAGACTTACTCCTGAAGGTATTTAGGAGCACTAACCATTGTGGTTGTCCTACAATACAGAAAAGTAGACATGGTGAAAAGGGGTAGCTGTCAGCACTGTCTGACACTATCCATCCAAATCTAGGGATCTGGAGAAAGGCCACAAAACACATGGAGGGCTCGGAGTGCTGTGGGCAGACAACACTTTAATCATGCTGCATCTTGTGCTTGGTAGGGCTCCCAGCAAACTGCAGTTGCCATGTGGGCAAGCAGCTTTCCCATCTTCACTAATGTGAGAAGAGGTAGCTCTAACTTTGTGTCATTGCAGGAATAAAGCTTTGAGGAGAGTACATTGCAGGAAAGCAGTTTTGATAGTGACAGTCATGGTCGGACCTGTCTCCTTTGATATGTCCTTCCCAGCAACTATAAATTCCATTTCTTTAAGAGCTGGAAAAATAGTGTAGCTGTGGTTGAAAATAGCATCTGTGTATGCTTCCTTTCCAGACAGGGAATGTGAAATGATTGTGGAAAACACTGTGATTAAACAGCACTGTAAAAAGTCAAGGACAAGCTGATCCATAAAAGTAAAAAGTCATCCATTAATTTGAAGAGATGCTCATTCTCTGGGATATAACCTCAGACTGACAACAGCTCAGATAAGCTGGTCAGTCCTGCTGCACCAAAGGAGGGCACAGCCCGTAAATGCATTCTTCACACTGAAAATGGGGGAAAAAATAGCTTTAAAAATATTATGGGGATGAGGAAGCTTCCTTCTTAGTCTTTGAGTTTAGAAAAAAAGAAATGATGCAAGAATAGAGAGGACTGGGTATGTGGATCAGCCTTACAGCTCTGGATATTGCAGTATTACCATTAGCTCAGAAGTTGGAGGAAGGATGTTTTATTTAAGACATTTGTTAGCAACATAGGAAAAAAAGTTAAGTTTGCAACTGAGCCATATGCTATATGTGAGTGACCAAGGGCAAGAAATGGAATCATTATGAGCAGTAGTTTCCCACATACCAAATCATGATAACAAATCCTTCTTTTTCACAGCTTGCCTGTTGACACCATGGGTGCTCTGTGTTAGGTGAATATAATTAACACTGCACTGCAAATATGACACCTATGAACACTTAATAAGTCACTTAAGCCACTTCCACTGTGACTTACTTTTTTCCATCTTCTGTGAATAGATTCATATCATTTAGATTTAGGTCATTTTGAGTCAATTTAAATAAGAGCTTCATTTTCAAAAATAGGTTTGTTCTATTGTGTTTTAGTATAGTCTGGTCTATATATGAATTTAACCACTGTGCTATGATATTGTCTGTGTACTGTTGAAATGTTATGTCTTACAGCATGCTTATGTTTATTGTCTAGTCCTCTTCCAAGAAGAAAAAGTACATGCAGTGATTTTTAATTATTTTTTTTTTTGGCTGGTGTTGGTTTTATTTATCATATACAGTAAAAGTAGAGCCATTAGCTTGTATTTCTGTGATACTAAAGTCAGTAAAATATGTTTATACTTGAAGCTTCAGGGGAATTCGCAGTTTCAGACCTGAATAAATCTCCATCTGCAAAACAGTGCAAAACAAACAAGTTCTTTCCCTCTGTCAGAGAAGTGTAGTATGTTGGGAAACCTTAGTCATTCATAATCTACTTCAGTAACAAGTAAAAAACTTCTGGGAGTGTGTAAGACTTTCCTCTCATGATGATAGGTGTTATCATAGTTTGTATTTCTTCTAATACCTTTTATTTTGGCCACAATAATTAGTAAATACTGAAGGAAATCCCCATTACATACCTAGGTTTTCATAGGAGGTTTCTAATTTCCAAGCTGAGAAAAGAGTTTCAGAATTCAAGTGGGCAATAACTCTGTATTGGTTGAGGGTAGCCCAAACTCAGAAGCTCTCTGTGCATAGTTCTGCTGCTCTGAGTAAGGATGTGTGGTATACCTGACTAATCCATATTTGGATGAATATGAAGTCTTTCAATTTTTTTTTTTAAAAATAAAAAAAACCCTATTAATTTTTTTCTTCTTCTGAAAAGTGTATAGCCAAGAAAATTCAAAGGGAAATGTGTGAAACAGATTTGCCAGTCGTTTAATATATTTTTCTTACAAGTTTGTTCAGTGTCAAAAGTATCTTACAAGAGGTATTGTCAGTTAAAGAGCTGCCAGTTTGACGTCATATGGAGCTATTGTTGGGATAAAATAACCTGTGCTTAGCACACCATACTGCCAAGAAATGTCTGCATCACTGGAAATAACAGTACCTAACTTTAATGACTACTTTATTCTTCCAGTGTTAGCTATTGCTTAGAGTTTGATGGTTCAGAACAGAGCAGTGCAGAGCTCTAAAAAAATGTTCTTCTTGTTGTGTATCTAGTGGAGCACACCTCCAAAGTGTACCTAAATCAAAATCATTGGCATCTCAAGCAAAATGAGGTAATTACATGGGATGAGGGCCCCACTGTGGTGGATGCAGCACAGCCATGTGTACCACAGGATGAGAAAGAGGTCACTGCTTCCAAAAACTGATAGCCTAAATCAAAGAGGCAAAGAACAGCTGGCAAAAAAACCTAGAGCACCAACAATGCCTAAGTTGTCCTGCATGAGGTGGAGTGGAGGTTAAACTGTTGCCTGTGGACCTTGCTTTCTTTTCCATTGTTACATTCAGTATTCCTAATTACCTGCAGGAAATGCATGCAGGAAAATGACCTTTTTTTCTGAGGACACTGTGAATGCCTGGTCTGAAGAGTTTGCATCTTTGTATTGACTTTTCCATGTTATTTTATGGGACTTTTTGTCTGTTTGAGAGGAAGGTGGTAAAGGTTGCAGTCAGCACTGTGCTTCCTCTCCATCAGTTTGTACAGAGCATTGCCTGTGCTCAGAGCATCTTCGGGCTGCAGGCACTTTGTTGCCTTCACCAGGAAATGGATAAAAATAAAATCAGGGAAAAACCAATTTTTAAAATTTATTCATCAAAATGAACTGCAATTTTAGGTAAGGTCTAGGGTAAACAGATGTCCAAACTATATCTACAAATTGCAACCCTGATGGAAAATACTGTACTGTGTGTTAGTCATGACAGAGAAAATGTACATAATTTCTGTCTTTTTTTCTCAGAAATTTCTCAGTCCTACATATTGGGGACATCAACTCTTGGCTATTCAGTGACTAAATACCTTATGATAACCAGGGTATCCAAAGAAAATAAATACTGTTCAAGATGAAGGGGGGAAGAAATGTGTCTGATGTGGTGTAACTGTAGTAGGAAGTGAGAAGAGTTGTAACAAAATGAAAAGCAGTAATTGTGAACCGGTCCTGATGTTGCAATTTGAATGTTCCATAAAGGTTGTATGAAGATGTTAGGATGCTTGCATTGGCTGTAGTTGCAACAGTTCCATTTCTCAAAGAACTTTGCACCCAAATCACATCTGTAAGACACTGAGGCTGCTAATTCTCTCCCTTACTCCCATTCTTTCCACTCCTTCATTCCCTCCTTTCTGCTCCTTGAAATACCATGCTTTTTTCCCATTTTAAAAACCAAATCATCCACAATCAGTAAATATTTTTTATAATTCAGTGCCGACATAAATTATTTTTCTAACAGGTAATCTGATGCCCTGCCAACTGGAAAGTTGATACAATACCACTAAAATCACTAAAAGTTTTAGCAGTGAAAAAAGGTTAAGAAAATGTTCTGGAATTGCAAACCCAATCTTTCTAAAGCAGTTTTTCTACAAAAGTACATCACATATCTTCCTTGACTGATGTTAGCTGGCATGTGATTTAGAGACTAATGTCGAGCAGCTTGGGTCGCTCATCATATCTGTCTGGAATTATTTATATGTGATATAGCACATGGATAATTCCAGATGAGTGTTTAGTTACAATATTCTTGCTGATTGTCCCCAGCAATTGATACATGTTTATTTAAACTTTGACGAGACTCTCTAGTGTTGCAAAATGGGTTCTCTAATTCACATAATACCAAAAGGATAAACGATAGTGTAAATGAATTTTGAGGATAGCACTAATTTTATTGATTACTTGAGAACTAGCAGCAAACTAGCAGGGCAATAGCATGAATCTGATTAAGTGCCTTGTCTCAGCAGAACAAGAATAGCAAACAATAGAAGAGGCCACAAATAACTTACTTCACAAGTACAAGTCATAGTTCTTGAGTAGCCTAAAGCAGCTTGAAGTTTGTGTAGAGGCTGTATCTCCCTATGACAGTAAGCTTTTCAAGCCTGAAGGTCTCAGATACACTACTGACCTTTCTCCTTAAATAACCAAAGCATCTTGGAATTACAAATATGATGAACAAAACTTGCAGCACTGTTGAATGTAAGCATTCCTATGATTTCTAAAGCATTTTTTATTTTCTATGAACTTTCCAAATTGCCTTTTGATGTCAAAAGACTTCTAAATATATCCTTTTGATAAATTTAGACTCCACCTGCAGTCAAATAGGTGAAAAAATTGGTTTTTTTTTTCTTAAGGTAAGCTGTGATACTTTAAATATAAATGTTTTCTCTCAGTCTAGAGAAGATAAACTGTCAGAGACAGTAGATAATCTTTACTTGGTGATTTTTATCTGAAGAACAACTCAACAGTGAACATGGAACAACAGCTGTCCTTATAAATTCAGAACAATATCAACAACAACAAAAAAAGAGTGCTATGAAAGAATCACTATTCTGAATTGAATGACTAGTTAAACTACTAAATCCATATTTGCATGATTGAATAAAAAGGTCCAAAATCAATTTTGGCAGAATGTGCTTCTTTTGTTTTTGTTCTCTTCTGGGCCTTTCATCTACAACCACAACAAAGGCAAGTCAGTGGTAGTGATAATGGATGTCCTTGTGAATAGATCCTCTGGGGCATACTGAGAAATTTGTGTGAATTGGAAAGCAGTTGGCCAAGTTCACCAAATACTTAACTTCTCACGTCTCTGAACTGCACCTGCAGCTCAGTAGCCTCCTCACACCAGCTGGAGCCCAGGTCCTTTTTGATTTGTTTGGGCACCGTGCTCTGTGCCACCACTCCCTTCCTTTAAAAAAGGTCCCTACTTACATTAATGAGAATATACAACTTTAGATCTTTTTTCAAGATTTAATATTTTTGTCATGTCCCCAGCTGTAGAGAAGGCGGCACATCTTTTTTCATATTTTTTGTGTCTTACAAAAAAACCAAAGAATTTCAACCTTCTGTGCATAGTAAGCCAAGGTCAATGGATGAGTGTCTCTAGTGGCACCATGTTTTAGATTCAAAAGTACCCTGGCTAGAATAAATCCCTTTGAGAAGAAAAAACATTAGAGAATGAAGATTACAGAGGTGCTGTAACACCTGAAGATGTGTTTGACACCTGAAGAGTGAATAAGACTTTGGTTTCATCAGTAGGGGTTAGATTAATTTATAATTTACTGGCTGAAAAACTGTTGTGAGGAAACTCCTTTTCTGCAAGTCCTTTTCTTTTTATTTTCCTGTATCCTGAGGATACTGCTGTCCTGGTTTTGACCCATGACAGTTTGTCAAAACTTTATCCTTTATCTCCAGGTTTTGATTCTACCTAATGCGTTTTTCTTTTTCTAATGTATTACTGTGATTAACGCATCAACCTCTTGACTAGCTATCAATCTATTATGGATTATTCAAATAATTCTGTCAAATTTATTTCAATGAGTCTGAATAGAGAAACTTTCTTACTGTGGAGATGGCAGAAATGTATTTTGGTTAGAAAAAAAATAATTATAATAATGCAGAGGTTCCAGACTGTATTTCAAATGAAAGCAGGAATCTGGATTAAATGCAGAACAGTGTTGTAACTTTAGCTTTTAAATTCTTGTCTTTGAATTTTAAAAGCTTGGCATGGACATATATTACAGGATCTAGAAAACACTATGCTTTCCAATTATCAGATTAGATTTTTTTAGTACTAAATTTTGCAATAAATTACATTTGCTATTATTTTTTCTATGTGTCTTTGTTGAAACTAATCACTAATAGCTGTGATACATTGCTAAGATATTTTCACATTGCTCACAAAAATAGTGGATCATTTTATGTGTAGGAGAGCATGAAATTCACTCTAGGCTGCTGAAGGTGCAGTCTCCACGTGTGTTGTAGTGGCCTTCAGCTAGTGACAAAATGCACACCAGCACTCAGTTTAACTCATCTGTGATTTCTGATTCTCATTTTTGGTTTTGACTGGTTTTTGAGCTTTCGTTTTCAACTTGGTACTGCTATGATTTCTTCAACTCATATTGGTACTGACTTGAGTAGATGCTTGACCAGTTATTTCATTTGGCATTTGTTAATACAGAGAAACCCAGANTTTTTTTTTTTTTAAAGCTTTAAATCAAAACCACCCAACCCCTTCTTGCAAAAAATGATTTTTTTTTTTCTGCAGAATAATCTGTGGAGCCCTTCCTGGAACGCTTGATCACAGGTGTGTCAGAAATCTTGCAGTAAAGCTCTGCCCTGCTATGATTCATTCGTTTCACAGGGCACTTCATTTTATTGGCAAATACACATTGCATTGTACTCCTTCATGAAGAGCTCTTAGAACCCAGAGAACAGGCTGTCACTTAATTACCTTTAATTCATTGGGAAATGTATGCTATTGTGGCACTCAAAATGGTCATTTGGCAAGATTTTCTTTCTTATGTAAAAGTAGATATTACTTTTATATACGATATCCTCGTAGTAGCAGCATCTATAAAAAAATTCTCTTGTTCCTTTAGAGATGTCCTGCTTTGACTTTCTCTAAAATGCTGAGTGATTCTTAGCCTCTGCACGTTGTTGGCTTCATATTTCTAAACCCTGGCTGACTCCCTGCTCAGAAAGCTCATGGTTTGGTGTCTGACTCCGAGCCTTCAACCACTGGTCAGGGAAAGGAAGCTTATGACCTCAGGCTGTAGGTTTTACACAGGTTGCAGAAGGTAGCTTTAACCAAAGCTGGTGCTTAGGGCATGGAACTTTTTAATTTCAGTCCGTACAATAAGCAAGGCACATTCCCAAATATACTTCTAGGTTTATGTCCTCTAGATAGCTAGTGCAGTTACCTTCTCAAGAACAGGATAAAAATCAGACTGGTTTCATATTTCTCTCTCTCTTCTGAATCCTGTGAGGAGATGGTGAAAGGTACAGCTGAGTAGTGAGTCATTCTACTATTCAGGGTATTATTCAAGGAATATGTGAAATGTAAAGTTCCCCATCAATTACCAAAGACAAAGATTATTCCCCTCTGTGTATCATGTAGAATGAGGCTAGATGTAATATATATTATCTAATCTTTAGTTTATCATTGTGTGCTTCAAAAATAATGATTATCTCCTATCAAGCTTCAAAATTTGCCATGAGATCATCAGTCACTTTTATCTACGATGCAAATGCATCTGTACTTTTATTAGGAGTTGGGCACCAACAAACTACTATTTAAATACACAGTTAAAATTGTACTGACTCAGAAACATGGCACTTGGAGCCAGAAACAATTTAGTAATCTGGATTGTAAACTGTCAGAGAATAGTTGTTGTTCTGTTTTTTGTACTTTTATAATGCAATGTCCTGGAAGAAAGTGATGAATTTTGGAGAAAATCCTTCCTTTCATCATCTTCACAAAAAGAGAGCATCTAATTACTGCTTTCCTGTCGTTATCTTCAATTTGCAACTTCTAATTCTGGTACATCTGGTGGGTTTTTGCAAAGAGTTTTAGTTTTCAGAATCTTCTGAGTAAGATACAAGGTAATTTCTGTCCTGGATCAGAACTGTTCAGTCTGAACTGGAGAAATCAAGTGGAAAAAACCCCAGGATAAGTTGAGGATTCAGTGGTGACCTTGCTTCCACTAACTTACACATTTAAAAACAATATTAGAAGTCCAAATGGCACTGTGTTTCTAAGAGCATTTTTCCCTACACAGTTGAGCAAACTAACCAAACTCTTAAGTTTAGAAAAATTTATTTCTGATAAGTAATTCCTACTTTATTGAAATTCTTCTAAAATTCTGAAAAAGCAGTAAAGTCTAAAAGAAAAGAGAAGGCTTGTGCAAGATGCAATTATATTGTCTCTCTTTGTCCCTCTTTATTAAATGTGGAAGACTTGAGAAACAATAATAAACATGAGAAAACGTTCGTTCTTGTATAATCCTCCATTAGCATCATAAAAGAGAATTCTGAATAAAGATTAAAGGTTTATTTTTAAGAAGAAAAAGGTTAGAGATTTAAGTTCTCTCTTCTACAAAACAAGGAACATTGAAAGATGAACATAAAGGAAAATGGAAAGCAAAGCAGAAGGGTTTGTTCAACAAGGGAATGTGACGGAATCTACACCTGGGATGGGGTAACCCTGGATGTGCAGACAGACTGGGGAATGAGAGGCTGGAAGGCAGTGCCACAGAAAGGGAGCTGGGGTCCTGGTTGATGCAAAGGTGAATGTGAGTCAACTCATTAGTCACTGCACCCTTCTAATGGTAATTTTCACTGAGTTTGAAAACCTGGAGGGTTGCTGAGGGCATGTGTTTAACTGCATTACGGCCAGAGGCCAGATCATGTTCTCATAGGAAGGCAGAAGCTTTCCTGACTTGGGCGAGAGCTTCCTGAGGGTCACGGCATTGTTAAGGACACACTATGTCATAAACTGCAATATAATGTGCAGTAACTGGGTTTTTTCTCTGCTTTGGAAATGTCTGTGCTCATAAACAGTTACCAAAGACTAGGGACAAGTTTAAAGAATTTCAAAAGGATAATGATGGATTTGGAGAGACAGGAAGCTCTGAGCAAAAAATCCACCTCCTCTCCTCCCATGGAGTGATACCTCACAGGTCTCAGGGTCCATGACGCAGTATTAGACCATGAGGCAGTCATCTCTGAAGCTCTTTGGGTGCTAAAGGAAATACCAAAGGTAACCGTAGAAGGTAAATTTATAAACAATTGTGTGATAAATTGAAAACTTTCTACAGTTTCCTTGGTTTTGTTAATACTCAACCTGAAACCAGATCATTGTTTTAGACTGAAGATCATCTTAAATCCAGTTAAAAATATACACACAGTTCAAAATAAAACACTTTGTATTTTGTTTCTTGAAATATTTTCTGATGTGATTACTATTTATTTACCCATTTCGGCTATGACCTCTCTGAAGGGAAGGAAGAAAACTACCAAAACTACCACCTTAGCTTGGCTTAAGCAGTGAAAATAAACTGCAAGTCACTAGAGGGATGCTTTTAACCCACTGGGTAAGAACATTAGGAAAATTACATAGGAAGTATACAGAGGAACAGTCATAATTTCAAGCACAATTTTTGCTGTTCAAGTGAAATATCATCCTGAAGTTTCATTGAGTTGAAGTGAGAATTAATTTCATTCTCTATGTCCCTTGTAGAATTTTGTTAAATTATTGCAGGCCTTAGCTTTCTGCTGGTTAGAAAATAATGCACCTCTTCCCCAGACAATACTGTGCTGTTTATAGCAGCTTAATTTTCTTTATTATGTGATTCCATGTAGGACCTATAAAGATGTGATCTGCTCAACACTAACAATCCTTCAAAGCTAAAGCTTGAACAAATCAATGTCTTCAGGTCCATTAAACTCAAGCACAAAGCACATCACGTTCCTGGACAAAAGGATTAGTAAGGGTGTAAGAGTACACAGAAATAAGAAAACAGTGAGTGCTTCTGGAAACTAGATTCAACCTGATTATTCCAGAAGTCATACACAGGAGGCTCTGTAGTGCTCTGGCTCTGTGTTCTTCCACTCCATTTTTATTCTTGTGCAGGTCATGGCACAAGATTGAAAATATCTTTTCTTCCTGTTATGTGGTCCAGCAGAAGTGTTTTAAATGGGTTCACAGAAACTGCTTCTAATTTAGTGCCATATCAGGGCAGAAAGAGGAGAGCAGGGGGATTTTAGTGAGAGAGAGGAACATTTAAAATGGGTTGGTCTGGTTTTTTAGTTCAAACCATGTATGTACCTCACTGTGCAGAGCTGCTCTGTTCCCCATGGTTGTGTACTGTCCCTGTTCAGACAGTATTGTGCAGTACTGCAGCATGTGACAGACAGAGAAATCTGTCTCCATGCAACACTCCATATGGTGCTGTAGTCTCCCTTCATATCCCAGTTCTCCTGTCATACCCCAAAGACACATCACAGAAAATGTGGGAACACGATTTCCTTGGCCAGTATGGAGTGTCCTCATCAATGATGCACAGTCCTAAGCATCCAAGGTGATGACTGTTTCTGTCCTAGAAAAAACAGATGGAGATGAATAGAAAATAGTGACCCTCTAGGCTGGTAGGAAGGGATTTCTTTCCCTTCATCTCCACTTATAAAAACATATCATGTGGTTAAATGTTCCATTAGTTTGTCTCCTCTACTCCATCCATCTCTTACAGAAGTGTACTTCCAAGCTTATTTACCAGTGACATGTGCTTCCAAGTTTAAGATAGGAAAACTGATTCTGAATGATATAGCCCAGTTTTCACTTCTGGAAGTTGAAGAACCACATCATCTTAACAAATATTATTCTGCACTATTGTATCAGAGCAATATTTAACATATGTTCCTTAGCACACATCAGTTTCTTGATGTGGTTTTGGGGCTTTGGGTGGGGGTTTTTTTTGGTTTGTTTGTTTGTTTAGTTGTTAGGGCTTTTGTTGTTGTGGTTGTCTGTTTTGGTATGGCTTGGGGTTTTTTTTTGCTTTTGGTCTTGTTCTTTTTTCATGTTTTGTATAATATTATTTAAAATATTAACAGTCAGAGTTTTTGGTTGTGTTCTCTTTGTCCTTCTTAGATTCAGGATTCTCCAGCTGCTTTGTTAAATCAGGGCCATATACTACTCCTCCTTCTGTGTCACTAAGAACCTTAAGCAGAAGAAAACAGTCACAGCCCTATAGTGTGGAAGAGACTAGAAGTAAAGAGTTCATCCTCACCTGCCCCTTACCCTCCAGCTCCACAATAAGTTCTGAAGTAGCATGGGGGAGAGATGAGTATCATTAATCAGTCTGCTCTAACTTCATGGGTTCCCTCAGCAAGGCCAGAAGTACATGAGCATGACTTGCCTGTTCACACTCTGCAGGCAGCATGAGCACCAATATCACTCTGCTAAGAATTTGAGCTTGTTTGCTGTCCACAGAGACAAGGATTTGGTTGTCTGAATGTCACTGTATCCAGTAATGTGCAATAATACTGTTGATTGGGTAGAATGCAGAATCCTGCTATCATGTGTTGTTCATGCCTAACACTTGAATAATGGGTCAGGATCCTGTAATATATTTCAGATGAGTAATGCCAGGAAAGTAAAAATAATTGTTATTAGAGCTCTTTGGTGATTTGAGGAAGCAGCCTATTTTACACGAATGCAAAGAAAAGGGGTTAGTGATCAGATAAACCCCTTCTTGACTTCTTAATTTTCTTTTCAGTTTCATCTGTTTTATTTTTTTCTCCCAAATTGTATTATTCAAATGAAAATTCAGTGCATGACAACTAAAGCATGCATAACAATTCTTTTTATCTTTAAAAAGGCTGAATTTTCTATTTATTCCCTGGTGCTTCAATCTATGAAAGTGTTATATTGATTATGATATACGTTGTTCCCTATTGATACTGCCTGCAGTTATGCAGTTATTGCATTCATGCACGTTGAGAGGCTGCAATGCCTGCATGGACTGCAGATGTGAAGGGATCCATAAATCCTTGGGGGGCCACACACAGCGCCTTGTAAGATCAAGGTCTGAAGTGTGGTGCTCACAAGGACTTCGGTGGAACAGAGGACTTGGGAGTGTCAAAAGCTGTGCCTTACTGATGTAACAGGTGAATTAGGTCTGCAGGAAGAACTCTTCTCATCCTCTTTTGCAACTTATTCTGTTCAATTAATTTTAAGTTATTGCTCTTAAGAGTTTCCATTAGTCTGAATACACACCAGCAACAATTTCTCCACTGGTGTCAATCAGTACAACTTCATTACTGTTGGGGATTTTCAGAAATTAGCACAGTTTCAGGCTTTAACCTTGTTATGATAGCCAGGAAACATCAAGTTCCTTTTCCAAATGATTACCGAATGCCAGCAGCTCTCTGGATGTTACTGATGGAGATTGGCACAAATAGCTTTGTTCATTGTTGAGCTAAATATGTTCCTGAAGTATCAAAATAATTAAATTGGAAGTTTTGTAGCATTTTTCTGTAGAGACTTGTAAATTGCTTTGCTCTCCTGAATTACAAAAGAAATTAGCTAAAAGTTTAATCATAGAACTGTAAAAGGTTGCAAATCTGAAAAGCAAGAGCAGCTTTATTGTTTTCTTTAAATAATGTGCTGTTATTATCATTTGCATAGTTTAAGAGCAAACAAGAAAAGCCCAAAACCCAATGCTCACCCTCAGGTTTAAATTAAGAAAACTGTTTTCATTCATTTTTATGTTTTTGAAATAATTCAGTTTTGCAGGCTAACTTTGCAGCATGGTGAAGATTGTCGTAATTGCTGCCTAGGAAGGGATACCTTTGCCAAGGTCGTTTCTGTCACTTCTACTCATTTATTTCTTTAAGCTTTACCTCTGAGAATAAATGTCGTGTTGTGGCTTAAGCACTATTATAAGCAATAGCATGCCTGAGTGCAGCTGTAATTGAGGATCTACCTATTCTTCCCTTCGCAAAATTGGTGCAGGCTTCACAGCTAAACCCAGGTGCACTGATCACAGTTAGGGGCAATGTGGAAAACTGCAATTCTGTGTGGTCTCATTTTCATAAACATTGTTTTGATGGGGCTATTTTAGCTCACATGTGCTTCTGAAAACAGAAGCAGAGCAGTAAGACCCTGTGGTAGCACGGTTCCCATAGGTAAGAGGTATTTATTTCCTTGAAAGAAAGTAGATACTGGAGTGAGACAGTACTTTTTTATGATGAGAGGAGCAAGATCGTGTTTTATCTTACCATTCCTCTGAAGAAATCTGTGATAAATCAAGACTTTTTGAGGATCAAATGTAAGTCACAGGATTTAATTACTTCAGTGACAATTTTTGGGCTAGGAGTGAGTTTTGTAGAGAAGGAATTCCGGCTTTTGCAGGTATTTTCACAACAGCACAAGCAAGGTCAAAATAAAGAGGTGAGAGTGAGCCGGGTCCACAGTTTAGTAAAGAAGACTTAACTTAGAACAGAGGCGGAGAAAAAGAGAATGGAAAGAAATAAAAAGAGTTCGCAGTGATGGGTGATGAGATAACAGAGATGAGATTTGACAACTGAAATCTGATCTCCTTCTGGAGTAAATAGCTGTGTAAAGGGCCTTTTGGTCAGAGGAAAGGTTGAATGACATCTTTGAGACTAAGAAGGAACTGAGAGGTAGAAAATATGTTGCATCGTGGCTCGTGCAGTCAGTAGGATGAGTGTGACAGGTTGAGGAGCACAGAAGAGAATGTGAGAGGAGCAATCCAGGACGGTGGTGAATGGAGTTGGTGTACGGCTTGGCTGTAGATGGCACAAGGGAAGATGGCATTAAACAATCAGAAGGACTAGGGCAGACATAGCAGATATTTCGACTTCAAAACAGAATCTTTAAGGTTGGAAAAGACCTTTAAGATCTTCAAGTCCAGTCATCGACCCAGCACTGCCACCATATTCACCACTAAACCACGTCTTCAAGTGCCATATCCACATGTTTTTTGAACACTTCCTGGGAAGGTGACTCCACCACCTTCCTGTACAGCCTACTCCAGTGTTTCTCCATGAAAAAAATTTTTCTGGTCTCTAGTCTAAGCCTCTCTTGGCACAACTTGAGGCCATTTCCTCTCATCCTGTCACTTGTTACCTGGGAGAAGAGACCAATACCCATCTTGCTACAACTTCCTTTCAGGGAATTGTAGAAAGCAATAAGATCACCCCTGAACCTCCTTTTCTCCAGGCTGAACATCCCCAGTCCTCTCAGCCACTCCTCATCAGACTTGTGCTCCAGATCCTTCACCAGCTCCGTTGCCCTTCTCTGGACATTCCAGCACCTCGATGTCCTTTTTGTAGTGAGGGACCCAAAACTGAGCAAGGATCTGAGGTGTGGCCTCACCAGTGCCAAGTACAAGGGGACAATCATTGCCCTGGTCTTGCAGGTCACACTATTCCTGTTACAAGCCAGGATGCCATTGGCCTTCTTGGCCACCTGGGCACACTGCTGCATCCTCAAAAGGGAACAGACATCTGCAGTCTGCCCCAACCTAGGATAGGGATTGTAGGAAAATCAGAAATCTTACTGAGGGAGAGCAGCTGCCCAAATAGTGCCTGACATGCAGTTGATAAGACATAAGTTTCCTCTTGGAAGTACTGGCTGGATGAGATCTAGTGGGTGCTCTGGCAGGCTGCAGCACTAGTGTGGGCATCAGCCAGGGCAGTGCAGCCCTCCTTAGGTGGTGTACAAGCCCTGGTGCCATTTCAGTACCCTCCAGGTACCTCCCCAGACTGCAGGCAGGGTGAGCCTGCAGTTGCACTCGTTCATGCTGGTTTTCTGCATAAGGACTAAGAACTAGCAATGTGTGAGGTGAGGCTGCAGAGTGATCATGGGTTCAGAGATGGCAGCACAGAAGATGGACAAGGAGGGCACGAGGTTCTCTAAGGTAGATGAAAATAGGAGGTTATATTTTTCACAAGACTGATTGAAGTGGCAAACCTGTGGGGAAAGTAATGTGCGACAAGATTATTAAAGATTTCATTATAATAGAAACAAGAAAGGATATGAATTAAAACTACTAAACTATGACATTTTCTAATTTTTAGTGCTGTGGTTTGTAAGTGTAGTAATTTTCTTCTGTCCTAAGTTACAGTGTAGAGACAGCCATAAAACATTTTCTAATTTTTTTTTTCCTTGCAGGAGATAATAACATTTTAAGGGGGCTTTAAAAAAAATTTATATTTTGTTTTACTTTGTTTCTGCTTATGGAACTGGCAACACTAAACAGTAGTCTGGGAAAAAGATAAGTTTCAAGCTCGCTTTAATGTAAAATAACTACGGCTCTCAGTAAGTGTGAAGACTGAAACAATTTCTTAATAGGTAACCCAGTATTGCTTTAAATATTAAAAGAAAAAATTTAGTTGGCATTCTCAGGGAGACTTCTTCCCATAAATTTACACTTTTTTTCAAATCCTTAATTAGTTTTATGCAATCATTCTGATGTTTTGGAGGAAGGAAAAATAATAAAATACGTGTTGGCAGTTGCAGCTAGAAACCTTGAGTGATACAGAAAACAAAGATAAATAAAGATTCTGAAAAAGTAAAAGCTTGCTTAGAGCATATCTAGCCCAGTGTTCATAAAACTGAGATTATGTTATTTATTTACAGCAGTTGTGTAAAGCTTATGTGAGTCATGAAATAATGAATAACCTGTGAGAGAACTAGTTCCTGATCTTTCTGCCAAGCAGGCATTTAGGTATGGGCTGTAGCATTCTTTGAAAAATACGGTGGAGCTATGTTAAAGGAGAAGAAAAATAATTAATATTTTTTAATGTCAGTTGATGTGGATTATGCTCTTTTAAACCCAAAATTTCTCCAGGGTTTCTCTTAAAACTCAGAAGCATTTGATATGCATTGAGAGTGCTGGGGTAGCTCAGAAATACATTGCAATGATATCCTTTTTAAAATGAGAGATGTTTTTGTTTAAATAGTAGTGTGAACTGAGCTTGCAAAGAGTTTTCTCCACACAGCAGTACTACACAGTGCTCCTTACCAAGAAATGTCCATGGACTTGCAGTCAGAGGTGCTCAGACATGTCCTGGTTCCATATGGTTCTTGTGAGGAATCAGGAATGACTCCAAATTCTGTAGGAGGGAAAGAAGTGGGAAATAGGAGATGTCCCTTATGAGAAATAAGATGGTTTTGACCAAATTGCTGCAGTAAAGAAGACTGCTGCTACCAAAAA